>JAXCGZ010011376.1:75000-177500 GCA_037179515.1 Halocaridina rubra | reverse complement strand
ATCTGAAGTTTTAATTTCAGTATTTCAATCTGCTAGTGTTACAATATGAAAGTAAAAATTGTACTTATACTATTGGCCCGATTTCTTAAACAGTGTAAACCTAGGATCCCATATTGTTAGTTAGCTAGAGACACAAATGGATTTCATAAACGCATCTGACCCCGTTCTGTGTACGGCAAGGATCCCACATGGTATCCTAGGCATACACATAACCGCGTCAGATGCGTTTATGAAATCCATATGTATGTCTAGGTAACTAACAACATGGTATCCTAGGTTTACACTGTTTAAGAAATGGGGCCAATTATCTCGTATCAGTCCTTTCCTCTACACTTGCTTGTGCATTCAACGTTAAACTTTTTTTTTTTTCAACTGACCTAGACAGCTTGATGTGCAGACCCTTCACTTACGGGTCTTATGGAAACTTTACGCCAAATATTTTGTATTCGTTACGCATATCTTACTATCTTATTACGCACGACAAGTCACATTTCGGTCTTTCCTTTGGTTAGTAGTTTTATGGGTGCCCGGACGCGATTATGGCAGTCTTTTTTTTTTTTTTTCCCTTAGCCCGTCACTGTCATAGAGGGTGCCCGGACGCGATTATGGCAGTCTTTTTTTTTTCCTTAGCCCGCCACTGTCATAGAGGGTGCCCGGACGCGATTATGGCAGTTTTTTTTTTTTTTTTTTTTTTTTTTTTTTAGCCCGTCACTGTCATAGAGGGTGCCCGGACGCGATTATGGCAGTCTTTTTTTTTTTTTCCTTAGCCCGTCACTGTCATAGAAAACGAACTCGCTCATGATGGTGGTGATTAATATCATGCTTTCTAATTGACATAGTAATGATGTCAAATAGAAAATGCACATGGGCATTTAATTATGGGACACATTTTATATGGTGGATATAGTTAAGTGTGAACTTGCTAACAGTAAAGAAGAATGACTTGGTTAGAGCGCATCAGCTCATGGCTTCTACACTGTCGCTAAGAGAAACCTAATTTTCTTTTATTTCCATTTGAATGTTATGGGATCCCGATGAAGCTCATGCGACCCTTTCAAAGTCTCGCCTTCCTATTTGGATTGACGTCTCGTTTCAAGTAAAAATACTATGTAAGGGAGCTCGCTCAATAACATTGATGAATTGTAATGCATAACAGCCTATAAGCAAATGTAATGTTGTAGTGGTAGTAAAGTTGGTAAGAAGGGGGAATGAAGCCGTGACGCACAGATTGACGTCAACTTTCATGTGAACACCTTCCCCCCCTCCACCCGTTCTCTTATCTGAGGGGAGAGAACCCCCCCCTTGATAAAGCTTTGTTATCTTATCGGCTAATACCTTATCGCGCAAATTCTCCCCCACCCATTTTCCCCCTCTTGAACCTTCCTGTCCTCGGAGGGTCATGTTAATATTGTCGTCTTTGTTTGAGGCAGCTAAATTAAGTTAAAATGTATTCCTTTTATGCGCTTTAGAATATCCTGCTATCAAGAGTTTATTTATTATTATTATTGTAATTATTATTATTATTATTATTATTATTATTATTTTTATACAAATTTCTGAAATCTTACATTCTGTAATAAAATTTGTCAAGGTGTGAATAGTATATTGCAATGAATTTTATTGAAGTATTGTTTACTCCGTGCTTGATTACCAACTGCTATATACGTACTGCATTTATTTCGTTATACAAGCATATTAGATGAATTTACTCTCTGTGGTGTGTTCAAGGATGGCATAAGGAAAAAAAACTTATGGTACTTTTTTAGGGCAATTGTTTTTCTGGATTAAAAAAAAATACTTGTCTGTCTGACACTATATGTTACGGCTGACTTGTAGATCGACCGTGTTTGTTTAAATACTGATATCATCATCATCATCTTTTTTTTCAGGATGCACGCAAAAATGCTCTTGACACGACATTGGTCCAGGCCACAGCCGGTATGGACGCTATTGGCCGAATTCAGATGCGAACCCGGAGAACGCTTAGAGGACACTTAGCCAAAATATACGCCATGCACTGGGGATCGGATTCTAGGTGAGTATTACCACTGCTACTGTTACTACTACTACTGTTACTACCACTACTCCCCTTGTCAGTAATAATAATTTTAATAACAAAGAGTAATAAGCATTGATTTTGGCGTTAATATGTAATGAGAAAGTATCCGTTTATTTCAGTCATTTGACGAGTCCTTTCAAGGTTCTGATATGTATGAATGTATGCATGAAATATGACCAACTTGAGCTCTAAAAAGAATGTGACCCCTTTTGTGTTAATCTCGTGTGTTCTTTTTCACAAGAGAAATAATGTGGTGGTTTCGTGTTGGCTCAGTCAGTGTATAGAATAGGTCTTGGGTTGGTATTTTTGTTCCTTTGATTTGCATAGCCTTGACTTTTATTTATTTTGTTTTTAATGGGAGAGAAATTAAGTCTAATGTAGAGTAATGTGTGTGACCTTTCCACACGCTATTTTAGTTCTGTGGAAGGAAGTCCAGAAGAGTTTAAATAATGGGTTCAGGAGGTGGGCTTATTTCATGAAGCTTTTCAATTGAGGACGATCTTCTGTATCCGGAAATAAAAATTTTGCAAAGCTATTTAAGAATACGGATAAGGAAATAAAGAAAATCAAAATTGATTTTAACACTAGTATGTGACACCAGGACGGGCCCCCTCCCCCCAAAAAAAAATCTACCCTCATTGGGCCTGGGCACGAAGAAAACATAGAGAGAAATAGAGATGGGGAGTGTATTGTGACTTGTCAGATGTGAAAGGATAATAAGGTGTAACGAATATCCAAGAATATTCGGTGTTGATGTAGGCATAGAAAGAGAACCGTAACTGAAGGCAGAGTTGTGATCATTTCATTTTTACTCTTAGTGGGATCTAGTGCTTACCTTGGCAGAGTGGTAGCGCTCGCGACTTTGAGTCGTCAGGTCGAGAGTTCGCAGCCAGACAATGTCTGAGACAAAAAAAGGGCATTCATTCGGCAACGATTACCTACCAAAACCAAAGTCCTTCGCAAGAAGGGCCGTCCTAGCCCTCAGTAGAAAAAGGGAGTCAGTAACGTAAAACCAATCACATCTCATTTACTGGGATTATTTATCTATTTATCTAGGGGCAAAAGTATGTTTTGAGTATATATATATATATATATATATATATATATATATATATATATATATATATATATATATATATATATATATATATATATATATATATATATAATGACTTGCAGTAAGATGGATGGGCTTGTGGTGACATGCAGAGGGAAGGAAGGAGAGGTGTTGGGAGGGGGTTTTAGTTCGATAGAGGAGATGGCGTGCGCTTGAATGTTTTGCTTAAGACAGGTGGAGAGCCTATTTATAGTTAGGATTATCTTGGCATCAGGCAGACGGGCCTCCTCCTCTGCTATGGCATATCTTCCTTCGCCAAACCATCACCATCTCCTTAAGTGCCTTGGCCCCTCCCTCCTCCCTCCTTCCCTCATCATCCATTGTGCTGTCTTCATATGCCGCCGCCCCCCCCACTTTGAACTAGGACCAGGTTCCTACCGACCGTCCGGCCATCCGCTCTGCCTTTTTATTAACTGTGGTAGATGAATTCGTGCTATGCGCTCTCTCTCTCTCTCTCTCTCCTCTCTCTCTCTCTCTCTCTCTCTCTCTCTCTCTCTCTCTCTCTCTCTCTCTCTCTCTCTCTCCTCTCTCTCCTCTCTCTCTCCTCTCTCTCTCTCTCCTCCTCTCTCTCTCCTCTCTCTCTCTCTCTCTCCTCTCTCTCTCTCTCTCTCTCTCTCTCTCTCTCTCTCTCTCTCTCTCTCTCTCTCTCTCTCTCTCTCTCTCTCTCTCTCTCTCTCTCTCTCTCTCTCTCTCTCTCTCTCTCTCTCTCTCGAATGAGTTTATGTATCTAAATTAATGTATATATCCATAATTTATTTTTGAGCCTCGGGCATGCTCTCAACTTGCATGAAAATATTTAATATTTTTTGTTAGACCAATTTTTTTTCCGATTTTTCCTCTGAATTTTTTTAGCCAGTCCAGATATTTACTTCTTTCTTGATCTTCTGCACTTGTAGCCCCACTGGGTTATATCTTATCATTGCAGGAATCCTGCAATGATAAAATCATCCTCTGCTTCACACCACCACCTGTAATTCTGTTTGCAGGGGTTTTGAAGCACTGGAAATATTGCAAATACGTACATAAGCACCTTTAATTAGCATTGGAAAATATTTCGGTAATGCTATGAGAACTTGCAAATGCACCAGATTCCAAGTGTGGACTGAGTTAGCGGCATGGTTAAGCAACCAGATATCACTTGCTTTCACACATTTTCTCATTTCTGCAGCTTGATGGATTAATTAGAATAATATTTTTTTTGGCATATGAGTTTGGGGCTACATAACTTGATGTAAAGTATTTCTGAGCCCTAATGTGTATTTACTAAAGATGTAATTTGGAGCCCTAATGGAAAGAGCCCCATGCTCATAACACTCTCTGGTTGCTTTTTTTTTCTTAACTCTTAACACACCTTTCCATAAAACTAAGAATGCTTTTAGCATTTACAATTTTTAACATACTAAATTTCTCTGATCAACTGTTCTTTACCTATAAAAGTATTTTCTTGCATCTTACAAAGAAGTTATCTTATGAATCTTCAACCTATGATCTCAAGAGAAGGAACATTATTTTGAAATGGATTTCAAAGTATTGTTCCTTCTCAACTCTTACAAAAGCAGGGAGGAATTCAAAAAGCATTTTCATCTCCCCTTTTTCTTCT
This sequence comes from Halocaridina rubra, assembly GCA_037179515.1. Lineage (NCBI taxonomy): Eukaryota > Metazoa > Arthropoda > Malacostraca > Decapoda > Atyidae > Halocaridina > Halocaridina rubra. Next base: position 172,724 of record JAXCGZ010011376.1, on the reverse strand, counting down.
GTCTTCCATTGATAGCGTGGCAATCTCCTACAGCCTTTTCAAATAATTTGAGATTTCGTATCTGTCACCAGTTTCATTGCACGTCTCTGAACTTTTTATTATATGTCAATGTTTTTCAAGAGTGGATTCTAGTAAGGTGCTGCATATTCAATCTTTGATGCAGGAAAGCCACCCATATGTTAGGTAAGAAAGCATATGCTATCTTTACTACATTATACTGTTTACAGTATATGGATTTTCAGAAACAAATCTGCCAGTATATTTACCCTTAGCTCTCTTTCTTTCACAGAGCCTTGAAATTCCTCTCATGCTGTAGATTACCTATACATGGATCGTTTTGTACTCATTCCCATTTAGATTATTTTCAATTCTTTATGAAGTTCTCTTCTACCATTCTCATCTTTTGCTGTTCACAATCTTTTCATGCTCTGCAAATGTGCTCGTTAATGCATTTGGGGAAGATGAGATGGATTGTTGTTCCTTAATCTGCCTGGCCAAAGAACCTCGAATCCTTAAAGGAGGCCACTGCCAATCCCAGAGACATCCAGCCTCTTCTCATAGCTCAGAAGGGCTGGGTGGTGCCAACATCGCTGCATGGCCAGGCTAACTCTTGCCTTCAAGAGGTTGTGCATCTAGCTGTTTGTTTTCATTGAGTGACTGGATAGAAAATCAAGCTAACTTGGTGTGGATGCGTTTTTGGAGGGTGTTTTGGGGTTGATATTTGGAAATAGATGACAGTATTTGTGTGTGTTATCGAGTGCTATGTGTCGTTCAATGTTCATTGGTGTGTGTTTGGGTGTTTTGCTATGTAGTTTAGTGGGAAGGGTTGGTTTGTTGAGGCTGTAACAAGTACCTTTCTTCTCCAGATGATCTTTGACTTTGAGAACTTTGGTTTTTTGGTGTAAGTGGTCTGTAGATGTTGTCATTGTGCAACCTGTGGGTTTTTTTTATTGCTTCATATTATGTAGGGCAGTGTGATGTGTTTTAGTGAGGTTAGAAGTCCAGGCACAGCTTGCATGTTTGTCAGTTAGTGTATACACAGTATTGTCTGTATACTGTCATTGTGGTTTCTGTGGATGTGTCTGAATGCTGTATGGGTAAGTGATCTGAGGGCATTAAGTCTTGGTATCTTTATATGATTGTCAGGGGGGGGTTCGGTGGTTGAATGGGTCTGGTGATTTTTTGCTATGTATAATTCCTACTGCTAGAGTAAAAAAAAGGAATAGTAAAAGGCTGCAAATTTACTCAGCCCATACAATAATTGCACCACAGTAGGGAAGTAGTGTTATACCTGATGTGTTTAAGATGAAAAATTTTTTGGAACTGGGTGTTGCCTTGCTTCCCTTAAATACTTCTGAACTTTCATCAAAATGGTTCCAATAATCCTATCCTGGAACAAAAATTTGGTTGTATTTCTCGTGTTTTTTAATCTTTTGAAAAGCATATAGAGAAATTTTGTAGTTTTTTGAACATATTCGTATTTCAGATGATCTGTTTTCGGCAAAGTCTGTTTCATAGCCTGTCAATGCAGGCAGTGCCTTCTAAAGCTCGTAGTACAAGGCTGAAGTGAATTAATATTGAAGATCATATCCAACAAAGAGACCTCTTCTCCTATTGGAGTTCTCTTAGTATAATGAAAACGATATCTGGATAATGGTGTTGGAGCCTTGAATTAAAAATATATTCCTCTCTGATGCTTTACCACTATGTATAGTAACCAGAGATATTCCCTTATCAGTGTGTGTATATATATATATATATATATATATATATATATATATATATATATATATATATATATATATATATATATATATATATATATATATATATATATATATATATATATATATATATATAGTGTGTGTGTGTGCGTGCAGGCGCTGTAAATATGCCATTTTCCAGACTCATCCTCTAGGTAACTCTACCTTATATCATATTAGGAATAAAACATAAGCTCTTAAATTTTTTAAAATAGCAAGTTTTGGCATAACATGAAAATTTCTACTGCTCCTTTCTTACTTTAATTGATGCTGGTCTATGATGTGCTCAAAGTTGGTTATTTCCACTGTCTTCTCTCTCAGCAGTCTATTTTCATTTTCTTCTCTCTCAGCAGTCACCAGATAAGGATTACGGAATCTTCTTGATCCATGGAGGCCTTCAATGCTAAAAATATTTGTTTTAACTTAATGATTGTAGATCGCAGTGGTTAGCAGTATCGGAATAGCAGTCTGAAGATTGGAAAGACATTCTCATCATACTGAAAAATAAATTCGAGTAGCTCTTCAGGTCACGATATTGTCGCGATTACAACTTGTTATACAAAATTTCTGTGTATAGTTACTGTCCATCAGTATTAGAGCTGTATGGTTTGCCCAGATAAAAAAAAGAAAAAAATTCAAACTTGGCATTCCCTCTTCATGTTTTTACGACTCAGTGGTGCCTGAACTCATGCAGTACCTTTTGTATATATTGGCAGATTATCAGTTATTTAGCCATATTGTAATAAGCTGTACCTAATATATTATAGTACTTCATAACGGGCATGGAGAGCATATGATGACATAATTAGGCCCATTTAAATGTAGATTCTTCTTTTAAATTCCACTGAACTGTGTCATTCAACATTGTAATTGTTTAAAACGCTTTCCTTGTACTGTACCTACACACAGGTTTCTATCTCGGTTGAATCAGTGTGTGACCTGTAACGTCCAATGTTTAATTTGAGTAGTAATTTTGGAGACCTAATTTCTTTAAGCTTGAAAGTTCCTAGAAGTCTGAATTTCCTGCCTAAATGAACAGGTGAGGAGAGTCTTTTTGCGATGCCAAATACATGCGAGGTGTTTCGTTTTGTTTTATTTTAGATACATCCAGAATAAAAGCTTATATAATTAATTTCCAAGCGAGAAAATAGCGTTTGTCAATATATGCCTATTCAGCAATGGTTTACAGTAATTAGAATATATAGATTTGTCAGTCTTTGTCAAAAGGAGGGTGTGGGTTGTTGTTGTTTATTCCCTGAGCTGCCTGCCCGAACAGCCTTGAGGCCATAAGAAAGGCAATATCAATCTTGGGCTCTCTCACAGAGCTCTCAGTGAGTGTATGTTGGAATATGTGGTTGTGTCTGGTGCAGTCTTCCATAATGTGTTTCTTGGGTTGTTTTCAGTGTCCCGGTTAGAAGAAGCATTTGAGAAACGACCACTGGAGAATCATTTCATGTGGTGGAAAAATCTGTCACTGTGTGTATGTTCTGTTGAAAGTTGAGGTGATCACGTGGATGACGGAAGCATCCCCCAGCTTCTAATGCCCTGTGAGGGGCAGGGGCTGGTTGTGGCAGTTTGGCTTCTATAGCAGTTCTTCTTTTGAGATGCAGCTCCCAAGGGTGGACCTACAGCAGAGATGCTGCCACTGTAGTTCCATAGGGTGTGAGTTGACAAATTGCTGCTCTCAGATGCAGTGATGTTCAAATAATTACAGGTACTTATGGGAACATGTTGACTGGTAACATTGCTACGTGGTTTCGTGTAATCCTGATTTACTAATCTGTGGAATATCTGTTCATAGGATGTGTCATGTTTGTGTCTTGGTATATTGTGTGTAAAATGTGCCCCGTTAAGTAACAGCACAACTCTTAGTATGACTTGTCAGATGAAAATGTATTCTATTACTGTATAGAGTTCGTAGGAAATATATATAGTTTCATTGGGACATAAACCGAAATTATTCAACACCATAACGTAAATTAAGAGAACAAGCGAAGGTACATTGCCATTGTTGCAAATTGACAACAGACTACTTACTGTCATCCACATGGAGCCGGGATACTAGATTGTGGCCTATATGCATGTGTTTGTGAGTTTTGTCTATGGGATTGACTTTGAAAGTATTGCTAAGGAATGCTATGGGAGAGCATATCATCTTCAAGTCATGTTGTTTTAACCTTATAGAACCAATTTATGGGTTCCTTATTATTTATAATTTTTTTTTTAGTGAAATTGTCATAATAAAGAAAAAAAATAAAGAACATATGCTGTACATGTATGTATTGGTTTGTCGTATGTGCCTCTGAGACACGGATATTGAAATTGAAGCAGCACACGTGGTAGGCAATGGCACTTATTTTTTCATAAATATTTAGATTGTCGTCTTCATTTTTTTCTATCAATTCATGAAATTTGTTTAACCTGCTGCTCTTCCTTCTTACTTTAGGTTTTCATGCTTTAGTATCTCTCTCTCTCTCTCTCTCTCTCTCTCTCTCTCTCTCTCTCTCTCTCTCTCTCTCTCTCTCTCTCTCTCTCTCTCTCTCTCTCTCTCCTCTCTCTCTCTCTCTCTCTCTCTCTCTCTCTCTCTCTCTCTCTCTCTCTCTCTCTCTCTCTCTCTCTCTCTCTCTCTCTCTCTCTCAGGTAATTTTTTGTTTCCTAGATTTTATTTACCGTGCTCTTATGTTCTAACGTTATTCATTTATAGTTTCTGATTTTAAAGCACGTTTTTCTTAATTTTTAATTCATTAGAGCTTGTTTCTAATATTATTTTTCTTTTTATTGTTGCCTCTAAGGTACATGTAACTTTGATAGGTAAGCTAAATACATATACTACAGCGGATATAATAATTTGCAAAATAGACAAAAACATTGTACAATGATATGAACATTACAGTACATGCACAGAAGTTAGAAGAAAACTGTACTTTCTAAACTAAGATATAAAGCTTTCAGTGAAAGAAATGCAATTTAGCATTATATTGCTTTTTCTTTCTTGGCGGGGGATCATCGATGTCATGTGTATTTACCAGAGTGCTCATGGTGGCTGGAGGAGGTGTTTTTTTTTAATGAGAAACATGATCGATGTCTCTTAAATGGTTCTTGTCTTTTTCTTGTAAATGTCATGATATGAACGAAAAGCATCGTTTACTATGCGTTAAGTCTTGGGAAAACATTTTACTACTGGCATTCATTGCCTCATAGTGAGCTAGAATTTTATATAGTGCTTTGTTGTGAATTTTCTCTCTTCGCTCATTAAGTTCTCGGGGTGCTTGTTTTAGCAATTTTTCAACATTTCTTTTCACATTTTAAAGCCAATTGTTTGACTACTTACACTCTTTTAGCATTAATAATTCCAGATTACTTTCACTTCTGAATCCAGATGCCATTCATATACTATGTTTTTAATACACTGTAAAATATTATTCTTTTTCCTGAACTTGCTATGAGGGTTTTGAATCGGTATCTGTTGGGACTGTGGCTTGGGTAAATGTGGTACGAAGATAGTTGGCCTTCAGTGTAGTGATTGAGCATTGGACCATAGGCTGGATGATAAGTGGAATCGTCATTGGGGGCAAAGGCACCACTTTAAAATCTGGATGGAGATTTGTTAGATGAGCTTGATAGCCAGGTGCATTGTTCAAGATAAGCATCTGGGTCATCCTTGCTTTGTGATTAAAGTGTTAGTATTAAAAGGCCGTGTGTGTTTGTTTATGTTCTTGAACACCCGCGGATTATCAGATTGATAAACAAGGAAAGGCTTGAGCTTAGAACTTGCGATGGTCCCCTCAAGCAGCAAAGTTAGTCTATCCCTAAATCCCTTGTATGCAGGCATTCTATTGTCTTCTTTTCTGATGTGAGTGCATGCTGGTATCTGTTTTCATAGGCTGGATGATAAGTGGAATCGTCATTGGGGGCAAAGGCACCACTTTAAAATCTGGATGGAGATTTGTTAGATGAGCTTGATAGCCAGGTGCATTGTTCAAGATAAGCATCTGGGTCATCCTTGCTTTGGGATTAAAGTGTTAGTATTAAAAGGCCGTGTGTGTTTGTTTATGTTCTTGAACACCCGCGGATTATCAGATTGATAAACAAGGAAAGGCTTGAGCTTAGAACTTGCGATGGTCCCCTCAAGCAGCAAAGTTAGTCTATCCCTAAATCCCTTGTATGCAGGCATTCTATTGTCTTCTTTTCTGATGTGAGTGCATGCTGGTATCTGTTTTCAAAGTAATCCTGTCTCATCCACATTAAAAATTTTCTCCTCTATGACCTTATTTAGTAAGTAAATCATCTGCAAACCTTTCAGCTCCATCGTCATCTGTACTTCTTGCTTCTCCAGTCATTTGTTCATTGATTATTTCAAACTTCTTCTTAATGCTCTTGTACCATCCAGTAGTAGCGATGAAGCTTTGAGTGTAGTCTTCCTTATCTACGCCTTCAAAATCTGGAATAGACTTCTAGCCTTTGTGTGCACTCTGAAATAGCTTAAAGGTGATTCCTTCTGGATTTTGTCTTCCTTTCACACATGCAGCAACTTCTCAGTTTTGTGGATAGGCCTGTCTGTTTCATTGTGACAGTTGCCGAACCTTTCACGGCTTCAAGAATATGGTCTTTATCTTTCAAGTTCTTTGACCCGATAGGGTAATATGAAATTGTTAAAATAGCATTCACTTTCTTACCTCCTTAGTACAAATTATCATTCACTTTCATGTTGAAATTGAAGGTCTTTCATTTCTTGGCAGTTGTAGGAGTAGACAATGATGAATTCCTCTTCATAGACATCATGGGGGTTTTGAAGAATGACTTGAGAAAACACAAGCTAGGGTATAGCCAACTTATTGATTTTTCTACTAATAGTAGACTGAGAGTGATATGTAAAAATCAGCACGTGTATTGCTGGGATATTAGTTCTGCCGACAGTAGAACACTGTCGTACTATCAGCTGGACAATACTCCTGCTGCCAAATGCTTCACAGTCGTTGCTAGAAATACAGTGCATATTCGTGGTCCGGTCATGGCCTTAAAGACGAATGTATTTTAAGTAACACAAGTCATAAGTCAATGACTACTTGTGTATATGTTTCTCCTGAAAATCGTGAATATTGTAAAAGGATTATTTTGACAAGATATCAAGAAGGAATCCCATGCTTGTGTTTTTTATTGATGTCTTGGACAAATCATTTGGCTCTGATATTTATGAAGAGTAGCAATACAAACAAAATTTGGATTGCAGAATACAGTGCTACCTCTAGTCACGAACTTATTCCGTTCCTTAACGAGTCCAAATTTTCCTAAGTCAAAACAATTTTTCCCATTGAAATTAATGTAAACCCAATTATTCTATTCCCCAGCCCCAGAATACCTTATTAATTTCTTTTATGGGTTTGTGTTACAAGTATTTTTTAATTAAAGGAAAATAATTTTAATTATATAAATACTGTCCAGTATATTCTACTGTACTAAGATAATGGTACAGTATTTTTTACCTTTGTGTATGATAGTTGCTGGCACACTTGGATGGTGGTGGAGGAGTAGGACTACTCATTTGAAGGAGAGTCCCCTTCTATAAAAACTGCTCAGGTACAGGCCGTATTTCTGGAGTTTTCTCTCTACAAGTATGTTCTCTCTTGGAAGGTGGTTCTCTGCCTGATATTGGCACAAGAAAACGAGCCAGAGAAATTTATCTTTTTCTTTATTAATAAATTTTTCTGAAATGAGACATCACAACATCATTTAAAATGTTCACTGCTCTGTTGCTCACAGATTTGTCCGGTTGGTTAGTCTCGGTAAAAGCCTGCACATCACTCCACTTACTAAGAATTTTATTAAACTATTCACTTGAAACCTTTACCCTCTCATCCACCTCCTCCACTGATTGCTCGCTCCTTTTGGATAGTCTTCACCTGTTTGCGTTGTAAGTCGATCAGTTCATCTGTGGTGAGTTCTTGTTTGTAGTCCTCCACCAGATCCTCATTGACCTCGAAGCCCAAACTTTTGCCCCTGGCCACAATCTCGATAACTATATTAACAGCTGTCTCCTGCTTGAAACCCTCGAAGTCTCTATCAGCCACACAACCTGGCCAAAGTTTCCTACAGGCAGACTGCAATGTGCAGTAAGAGACCTCCTTTCATGCCTTGCCATTGAGGACTATGTAATGGAGGATATTGAAGTGGTCTTTCCAGAATTCTCGCAGGATCAAATCCATGTCGTTGCTGACCTGGAAACGCCAGGCAAAAAGACCCTTCGTATACAGTCTCTTAAAATTTGAAATGCCTTGCAGGTCCATGGGCTGGAGGAGAGGAATGGTGTTTGAGGGCAGAAATTTGACTTTTATGAAGCATTTTTGATAGCAAGGCTTCTTCCAAACCTGGATGATGGGCAGGAGCATTGTCCATTATCAGTAGACTTTTAAGGGGCAAACCTTTTTCCTCGATATTTCTTGACAGCTAGCACAATCTAAGAATAGGATACGTGTCACCCAAGCCTTGCTATTCGACCTCCACATTACCGGAAATCTAGCCTTCAACAAATTATTGCGTTTAAAAATGCTTGGATTTTCAGAGTGGTAGACTAAAAGAGGCTTAATCTTGCAATCCCCACTTACATTAGAGCCCAGTAAAAGTGTAAGCCTGTCCTTCATTGGCTTGTGGCCAAGCAGTGACTTATCCTCCTAGCTTATGTAGGGCCTTCTAGGCATTTTTTTCCAAAACTGCTCTGCTTCATCACAGTTAAAAATTAGATGTAACCTTCACTTTCGATAACTTTAGTGAATTCTAGCACACAAGCATCCGCTTCCTTTTGGTCCGAACTAGCTGCCTCTCCATGCCTAACAATACTATGAATTCCAGTATGTTGACAAAATATTGCAAACCAGCCTCTACTTGCTTTAAATTTGTCAATTCTAGCACCACTACCACTCAGAGTATTCACTACTAAATCATGGTGTAGCTGTAGAGCCCTCGCGCATATTTATAGTCTCACTATCTCCAGCAAGTTTATTTTTCATTTATCCAAACTAGTAATAATTTTTCTACATCTTATGATCTGAGACCTATGCTTTGTTAAAATAGTCACTCCTTGAGCCACGTCGGCCGCCTTTAAGATGTCATTATTTTTTAAATTAGTACAGATGGTCGATTTCGCCATGTCATACTGCGTGGTGAGATCAGAAACACGAACACTGTTCTCATGTTTATCTGTTATTTCTTTTTTCGTTTCCACTGTAATACCTTTAGGCTTTTTAGCACCACTATCACATACTTTTAATTTTCTTAGGAGCCATAATGAGGGCTAGCTTAAAGTAAAAAGGGAAAAAAATTCTGGAAATTACAACGAATGAACTTCACATTACGGCCACGAATGCAGAACTGAGAGCCAACACACGGTCGCCTGGGCGATGTGCGTGTGTATGCATGTTCCTACCTCGAGGATTGTTTGTTGGGCGATGCAAATTTTTTTTGAAAATTGTGTTCATATGTCGATTTTTTCTTGGTTGGGGGCGTTCGTAGGTGGAGGTTCCACTGTATTGCTATCATTACAAGTGAACAACAACAGTTGACTTATCTTCATTGTGTACTAGATATAAGTTATCACTTGTACATTATGACTTCTATCATGCTCGTAATAGATAATTGTTTCTCAATATAATGGTTGCTTCTTCTTTTCTTCGTCTACATCTTATCCCACCTATGTGGGGTCGATGTTTCTGGCCAGTGTTCTCCATATGTTCCTGTCGCATACCTCATCACCCAACAAACCTTTAGACCTCAGGTCGTCATTGATGCAATTCAGTTTTTTCTCTTGTCTTCTTTATTGCCCATGTCTCTGCTCCATACATCATCGCAGGTTTCACAACTGTGTTATGCACTTTACCCCTCAACTTAATCCTTGTTCTCCTGTAGCACAGCACCCCAGACGCTTTTTTCCAATTCCTCCATCCAGCTTGTATTCTGTGGGTTATTTCTGACTCTAGGTCACCATCCACTGCTACTGTTGATTCCAAATGCTTGAACTTTTCAACTCTTTTTCAACACCTCCCCCTTCAAATTGATCTCCCCATCCTCATCATCTCTCAACCTCAAGTACTCTGTCTTCTTCCTGCTGATTCTCAGTCCTCTATCCTCCATCACTCTTCTCCACTCCGCAAGCTTCTCCTCCACTACCTCTCGTCTGTTGTTACACAGTACAATGTCATCTGCAAAGAGCATACACCATGGAGACTGACCTCTAATACCCTGGGTTACTACATCCAAGACCAAATTAAATAGATATGGACTCAAAGCAGACCCTTGATGCAGACCAACAATTACTGAGAGACTTTTCGACAAGCCCACACTGCTTTTATATAATGGTTGCAAATATCATTATTCTCTTATATTTAAAGGCAGGTCATTAAGCATTGCATTTGCCCATGGATGAGAATGTTAAGGTCTTTTTAAAGTATTTTATTTGGATTAATCTGTATTCATCTTTATTTTTCATACTTTTTGTATTTTAAATCTGATGTGTTTATTCTTCTACCAGAAAATAAGAAAAATGCCGTATTCTGTTTTTGTATATTCATCATACTTTTGCAATTTAATTATTATTTTTTTCATGCAGATTCATTAAGACCACGTTCGCAGCGAACAATCTTTTTTTTAATTGGTCCCCATAAGTGCTGTGTGAATATGCATTTGCATAACTTGATCACATTAGGGTAATTACATTTAATTATACCTGTAGAGTGTAGTGTATTTTGAATACTTCATTTAAATTAGTTTATTTACATCTCTAATATTATAGCCACTATTATTGCTATGTAACAGATATTTCCCTTGATGAGAACAGCTGTAGTAAAAGGAGCCTTTCTACATAGATGTTCTTTATATGCAAAATGGCTAACTTTTGTTATGCATAGTCAGTATGTTAAGAAATTCCTTCTTTATCTATTAGTGTATTTTAGCAGAAATGGATTGGTCCTGTATGATTGCTAAAGAAACCCGTTTAATAGAATTTATGATTGCTTTGTATTTGGACAGATATTATACTTTGTCATATTTTTGTATGCCAGTTTCAGATGTATTGACAAAGTATGTACCTAAACTTTTAATTTTATTTCTATAACACCTATTCGTCTTCAAGATAAGAGATTTTGTGCTGTTACCCTTGATAATGATGTATTTGCTTTTTTCAATACTGCTACTTTTCCAAAATTCATACGAAGTTAGCCAGTGACTCTCAAAAGTTATATTTTGCTGGAGTAATGTAGTAGTTAGTAGTGCTTGAATTTAAAAAAAAAAATTTAAAACTTTTTATCTAATTGTAAAAACTTACATTCAAAGCTTATCATGGAATATGAGGTAGATTTTTATATGAAAAATTTGAAGTAACTTTTTTGGATTGTTTTGGAAAATAAATAATTTTTTTTTATTTTTTTTTTTGTCTGCCTGTCTTATGTCATTTTTCTTGCAGGAATTTGGTATCAGCCTCCCAAGATGGCAAGCTCATAGTATGGGACAGTTATACTACAAATAAGGTGCATGCCATCCCCCTCCGATCCAGCTGGGTTATGACTTGTGCCTATGCGCCCTCAGGCAGTTATGTAGCCTGTGGTGGCCTTGATAACATCTGCTCCATATATAGGTAGGCAGCTTCCAATTTTTTCTATGATATTCTCGTTGCATTTTAATTTTTTGTGATCATTGTAGGATTCATAATTGCAGGTTTGGAATTAATATGAAAATTGTCTTATTTGATTGCACTACTTTTTTCCGCAGTCTAAAGACAAGAGAGGGCAACGTGAGAGTGAGTAGGGAATTGCCTGGTCACACTGGGTACCTAAGTTGCTGTCGGTTCCTAGATGACAACCAAATAGTCACCAGCTCGGGAGATATGACTTGGTGAGTGGTATTTGTTGTGGTAAATTTTGTATATGTTTATGCCATGATTGGAGTACATATAGAAATCAAGGATCTTCAGGAAATATCATTCGTTATATGTTAAGTGAGATTAATGCATTGATAGAGTTCATTTTAGTGTAGTATATTCATCTGTAGAGTATTTTGTTATTTAGAATCTCTGTCCGTGGGAATTTAAGTGATAGTTACAACTTTTCATTAATTTTAAGTTTTTCAATTTCTTGTAAACGTTACTATCATCACTGTTTAATTGGCAATATTTATATGTATTATCAACAGAAGAGGTGGGGCAAAAGAATTACATTCATCATAAACAACTGTACCAGTTTATTCACATGATGGCAGAGGAGAAAAATATCTGCCTTTATGTACCATATATATTGGAAGAAGCAATTTATTGAGTAGTGGGCTGGTAGTCCCTCCATATCAAAATATCTTTACTTGGCACAAAACGACTAACTGAAGAGGTGAAGTCATACTGTGTGTATTTCTCACAAGTAGACTATCTCGTGTTTTATAAATGAGATTGATTGACATCCTTGCATTTCAGTGCCCTTTGGGATATTGAAACTGGTCAGCAGTGCACTCAGTTCACAGGGCATACAGGGGATGTCATGTCTTTGTCCTTGTCACCCAACATGAGGACCTTCACATCAGGTGCCTGTGATGCTTCAGCCAAATTATGGGATATTCGGGATGGTATGTGCAGGCAGACCTTCCCGGGCCATGAATCTGACATAAATGCAGTTACCGTGAGTCGTTATTCTTAGTTAAAATATATTTTTGTCTTTATATTATCATAATTCTGATTTAATGCACATGTACCTTGGCTAGTACCCAGATCTTGTGAAAGGCATTGTCCTACTTTCTTCATTGTTAAAGACGTCTATTACCATTTAATTGTATATTGCCTTTATGATTCTGTATGTATTATTCATTAAAATTAATTGTATATAAATAAATTATTTTTGGAAGTATAACTAGTGCTTATGCAGGAATACTTAATAAATTGTCTCTAACGATTGAGTGAAGGCACTGTCGAGTATTTTAAAGAAAACTATCAAGGAATTTGACTTTAAAGGCTGTATTAGATTATTGATTTTGTGGTACTATTATAGTTTCAGTAATATATATCATATGCCCTTATGCTGATTGTGTAGCTATTTTGTCATGGAACCTTATCTAATAGCAGTACCATGTTTTTCACAGTTCTTCCCCAATGGGCATGCATTTGCAACTGGTTCAGATGATGCCACCTGCCGACTATTTGACATTCGAGCAGATCAAGAATTGGCTATGTATTCCCATGACAACATCATATGTGGAATCACCTCGGTAGCATTCAGCAAATCTGGCAGGCTTTTACTTGCTGGATATGATGATTTTAATTGCAATGTTTGGGATTCTATGAGGACAGAAAGAGCTGGTATGTACTTTACTGTGTTTCTTGTGTTGTTTGTAAGTTTAAAACTTACATGTCGGTAAATGCAACAAAAATTCCCTTCCCTTAAATTGTAGCATTCACTTGCAGAATTTAGTAGAATTGCTACAAATGAAACGAGTGAACCAATTCAGCAGGACCTCTTCTTGTCGAACCTCATCTTTAGTTCTTATGCTTGTTATGTTGATACCAAAGCACCAAAGCATTCAGATTCCAAGTGAGGATTTGCTTCCTCAACTTTCTTATCCCTTCTAGCAGGATTTATGAGTATATTATACTTTCACTTCACTTCCAGGAATAAAAGAAAGACTAAAAGCTTCTAGTTAATGATAACAACTAAGATAACATATGTTAATAATTATATTTCTCTTTTAGTATTTTATTATATTCAATGTTGGCCATAATCATGGAGTATGATAATGCATTTTTTTCTCCAGTAAAAAAAAAAAGTATATCCAAATATAGTTTACATTTCTCTATAGATATTGCCATGCTCTATGTTTTATTAATATATATATATATATATATATATATATATATATATATATATATATATATATATATATATATATATATATATATATATATATTCTCAATCCTCTATTAAGGAGAATGGCTGGGTCAAAGCATGTATCCAGTCACTTTTGCTAAGACATCAGTCATTAATTGCACAAGCATGCTACCAATGTTCTTCCTTTTAGTCATACTTGTTTCACAATCAGATATATTTAGACACATAAGTAGTAGCAATTTGGATGAAGTTTTCCTTCCGGAACCCCCTCTCATGCTTACTTAATTGTGGGAAGAAAATACAAAGTTTAATTTCTCGAAAACTATTGTAGGTGTGCTGGCGGGCCACGACAACCGCGTCAGTTGTCTGGGCGTAACCGAAGATGGCATGGCTGTGGCTACGGGCTCATGGGACAGTTTCCTCAAGATCTGGAACTAAGTCGTCCTACCACCACCACTCCAGTATCAACATCAGTATCTTCCCAAGGAACCCAATTCCCACTCTAGGATACAGTCAAGAAGCTCGGTGTTTGCGTGCCTGCGTGTGTGTCTGTGCAGCCCACGCTTATGGTAACACCACTCTTTGCTTCGTAGCCACCATTGATGTGGGTCACTCCTCGTATACAATGGAAGTATGACTGAATGAACTTTCTTTTTCATTTTTTGATATGAAAAACAAAAGTCAAAAATTTAGATGATTGTGTGTATATGAATTTGGTGCATGATTTTAATGTATTTGGGATGGCATATGTGTTGATATAAATGATGTGGTCCAAGGGATAGTGGACACATAATGTATCTTGACTCTTTTTAAGACAAATGATAAATATATTGGGGCAATCGCTCGGTGCAGTGTGTGTCCTCCAACCCGGGGGTCCTTACGGCCGTGACCCAACGATGGTGGCGACAGAACACACGCAGGAGCCGAGGTGGTGCTGATTCGTTATGAAATCAGCATTAGGATGGTGAAGATGATGATTAGTATCGCAAGCATCACACCAGTGGTGGTGGGGGGGATGCTGTTGTTCCTTTCATGAGGTCTCGGCTCTCCTCCCACCATTCTTCTCTTCCTTATTGTCTAGTCAGGCTGAAGGAGTTGCTGCACGACTTTAATACCGAGCGTTTCCGTGTTAAGTGGCGGTGGCCGACGATGCGAACCTCGGCCCCGTATTTTGGAGCGAGAAGGTGTCGACGCGATTTGAGTTGGCTCCTCCTAGTGCCAATGATAGGAATCCAGGATACCACGCTAGGCAACGTCCCGCCTCGGCCTTGCTCTCTGTCTACGCCGCTGCTGCTTGTCACAAGAATGAGAAAAGAGTAAATCTGCATGGGCCACGCCTAACGGTCAGGTCAGGGCTAAGGGGTAAGCCCTTTGTGAACGCTACGGTAATGTGTTCATAATGCCTTAAGGCAACCTCTACACTCCCTCGTGTTAGTGTGGAGAAAAGTGAGGTGCTTGAGAAAGACAAAATTTTGTCCTGTTCCCTGCTCCACTGCTGCTTCTTGCGCGCATGTTCTGCTCTTGTCAGGCCAAGCACCTATTGATGGAGTCATCGTTTAGGGGAATAATATTATCCTATTGGGACCACGTGGTGATAAGTCAATTGGAATCGTTCAGAGAATATGAAAAATTTGATACAGTTACCCTTCCGCGTATGATCGTGCACTTGAATTTGATTTAAGTGCCATTTCATGGTGACCTCAACTGCCAATGTAGTTTTAATTTGGGCAATTCTTAGTTAGGTAATGAACATTTGTACTCCTTTTAAGCTAATCCAGATCAGGAAACTCATTGCTTTATTCAGTCTCAAATATGGTAATCTGTGAAATATTCCACAACAGCTTGTTGCATTAGTGTAGCCCCAGAGCAAAAAATTTCTCTTTGATAAATGAGGTATATTATGCTACTTTAAAAAAAAAAAAGATTGGAACCCTTGAAGTTGGAGTACATACGTAAGTATCAGTGTTGGTATCTATTCTTTTTAATTAATATTCCTGCATATTTCTTTTTTTTTTTATTTAAATGTTGAAGTAAACACTATGATGCCAAATGTGCTGAATGGCAGTCAAAAACCTCTCGGTAGCAATGGATGTAAATGAAACTATGAATGATTTTGATGGTTTGCTCAGAATAATTTAATGTAGAATGTGATGTTGCAGGATAATAGAAAAAAATATCGGTAGATAAAACAACTTCCCCTCAACATTGCTCTTACAAAATTATTTTAGAACCAAAAGTCATACAAGCAGTTATTATTTTTCTTGTATTTATGTATATATATATAAATATTAAGTTTGTTTTACTTTTTATTGGAAAAAAAAGAATCGAGGGGAAGTGCATCTTAATGTTCACCTAACAAAAAAAGAAAAGAAAAAAAGAAAACATACTCTTAAACGAAAACAGCTGTGAAAAAAAGAGAGTTGTACGAATATTTTGATTTGCACTCAAAAATTAGAACGACCTACTACAGAACTGCACTAAAGCAATGTTAATTCTTAATTATTTTGGTGATGTTGGTGGACACAAGTAATCCTAGCTCAATTCTGCTGCTCTAATTAATTTTGTCCCAAAGCCTTCACCTTTTAACCTTTTATGTCAAAATTAGCCTATCCTGCTGCAGCTTTCTCTGTATGACCCCACCCCCTACACCCTCTCATTTGACCATTATCCCAAAAGTCCCTTCAGTGGCTGCCCAAGTTTCCCCTCACAAACAAAAAAAAAGTCACAAGAAAGTTTGAGCTTTTTTGTGCCTATGTTCTTAATTTGCTGAATATCAATTTGAACACAAGCAGCATTATTCAGGTTACCTGTAATAAAGAATTTATTTATCCATTTCACATTTACGTTGATTCATTGTGTATGATTCTTTTGCCAGGCGGTAAGTGTCTGGCCTCTGCCTTCTCGATGGTACTGAATTAGACCAAACAAACGGGGATATTACGACCTCGATCCGTCCCTGCTCTCTTCGCCACCCGGAAGCTCATAGAACAGCCAAACAATTTCTTAGTGACCATCTTTTAAGAAATGCAAGGGCTCAGGGCTGTTCTATGGCCCTCTGGCTGTTGGGGGGAGCATCTTTGGGACGGGTTTGTATGGTTTGGCGGAAGCTGGGTTCTAGTTGGGGACCCCCAAGCGTCTCCCAAGGTACCTTTTGCTTTTGTTGCTGCTTCCCTCGCCCCTGTGTCTTGTGTGTGTGTGTGTGTGTGTGTGCGCGTGCGTGTGGGGATGGCCAGTATCCCTAGCCACCTCATAAACTCCCCTAGCCCAGTAACTTGGGAACTTGGAATAGGACTCTTGCTGGTACCCAGCTCTGCAGTAGCATCTTGAGGGACTTTCGAAAGAGAGACCACACACTCACTTGGATGTCCAAGTTTTTAATAAAAAATAATGGTAGTAGTTTTTCTCAGCCAAAAAAAACTAAAAAACCCCCCCAAAAAAAATAATGTAAAGATTACGATGGTATAAAAAGTAGTCAGATTTTAACCCTATTCCGGGAGTGTGAAGTGTCAATTGTAGCATATAAATCCGTAACTTGTAAAGGTACTAAGCCAAATGGAACCCTCTCTCCAAGGAAGCGCCCAGGATATGTCAGATGGTGGGCGCATTGGTGCTGGGGAAGGTGAGGCAGGCTAGTAGCAGCAGCATCATGGCAGGGGCCGGCAGCAGCTTACTACCACGACCAGCAGCTCCCAGCCCCAGCTTTGGCCTGTCTTGCTTCTCTCCACCGCCAATAATAGCACTCACACGCGCACGTGTGAAGCAAAGTCACTCCTGCTACAAAATTGTTATATTGTATATTTAAAACAAAACGATTATAATTCAACCAGGTATGATTTATTTTGAAAAATAGTCTTTAAAAAGTAACAGTGGTTTATAATATTTAATGAATTGTAGAACAGTCCACCGCAGAGGCGTTACTTTTACATGAGGCGGGCCCCAGGGTAGCTCAGCGGTATTCAACATTCGTGACTAGGTACTCGTGCCAGTACATATACCAGTGAGAAAGTAGCTAGATTCGTAGGTGATATGTGGGTGTTGTTTTATTGACCAGTGCCCCATATTCTCTACCATGCCTTTGCTGCTTCTGGGGGTAATGCAGACTATTATCATTGCATTCCTTTCATCACCATCCCTGGGACCCGCACACTGTTATATGAGGGATTTTTCAATTGATTCCGACTCCGGTTGTAGCTTATGAAGTCTCGTTTGTGAATTTGTCATGTAAGTAACTATCTGACTTGTCCAATAAAGCTATTTGTCTTTACACTTTGCATTTTACTTCTACTCCTTTACATTACTATATAATATATATATATATATATATATATATATATATATATATATATATATATATATATATATATATATATATATATATATATATATATATATATATATATATATATATATATATATATATATATATATATATATATATATATATATATATATATATATATATATATATATATATATATATATATATATATATATATATTTTTCAGCTTCTGTCAGGGTTTGCCACAATGGATCACTCATTTCCATATCTCCCCTCCCCTCCATCACACCTTTATGTCCTCTCTCACTACTTCCATAAGCCAACTGTCTGGTGTACCTCCTGCTCCTGCCTGGCAGCTCTTTCCTTAGCATCTTTCTCACAAGATACTCCTCAGCACATACCCAAGCCATTTCAGTCTTCCCATTTGACCATGTCCTCAAAATGTCCATCCTGCTACTTCTCTCTAATATACTCATTCTTTTATCCTGTTCACCTTTGTTGTGCCTAAAGAAAACCACAGCATCTCCAGGTCTGTCTCCTGTCATTTTATCTGTTAGTACTATCTCCAAGCCATCAAACATAGCTGATATGACTACCATCTTGTAAACTTTACCTTTCACATGCAAGTACTCTCTTGTCACATATCACTCCTGTCACTTCACGGCCCATTCCATAATTTTTTGCACTCTATCACCTCTCTTACTACATTATGTTGCCTTGAACAGTTGAATCCTTATGCTTTGTACTTCAACACCTTGCACCCTCACCACTCCATCGCCCTCCCTCTTAGTCATTTACGTATGTACTCTGTCTTGCTTCTGCTGACTTGTGTTCCCATTTCCAGTACACACCTTCACCTGTCTAGGCTCTATTCAACTTGTTCCTTACTTTTTCTACAGAAAACTATGTCGTCCACAAATATCAGAGGCTAAGCTACTCCAGTCTGATTTTGCTTTTCAAACTCTTTCATGACAAACAAGAAAGGGCTCAGTCTCGATCTATAATGCAATCTCACCACCCACCTTCAACATTTATGTCAATCCTACTGCACACCTCATCACTGTCACTCTGCCCACATACATATCCTGAATCATTCTTGCATACTTCTCAGCTAGGTATATATGCATCCATTGGGTTGAGTATTAATTTGACTTTGTTTCAATCTTAAAATATTTACATAGCCATTTTTTCACGTTAATTGGTATATTACATAGGTCTTCCATATACGTGTATCTGCATCAACATTTATTTTTATTATAATTATTTGAATTCGCTCAAGATCTCTCATTTTATTCTAATGTCATTAAGTGTAGTGACGCAAAGTGTTTTACTCCCACAGTGTCTCTATGTGTACACAACTAATTACTCGTACTTATTTGTTGCTGAACATATGAAGTGGAAAATTCGCCAGTACAAAGTAAAGCTAGATATGATTATATTTCTGGATTCCAGGGAAGATGCAGATATACCAACCAATCAAAAAGGAAGTAAGTCAGGCTTAAGCTGTCTGATCCCCAATGCAAGCTAAACAAAAATAGATCACAGGAGCAGTAAATATCAAATTTTCTCGGTGACAGATTACTTTTTTATATAAATGTACATGCTCTCTTAAATGAAGTTTGAAATGAATTAAAAAATATTGAGGCCCATTGACAGCTTTTGAATATGAAACGAGTTTTGCTCCTGGCCAAAGCGATTCCAACTGTACCACTAAAATTATTAAAGAAGATTGACTCCTCTCCTGATAACTGCGAAGCTAAGGTATGAACACATTCTACTGAATGTCTGTGTTCATTCTACTCTACTCCCAACCTCATATGTGGCTTCTTTTTTCATTTATTTCATATCAATGCAGTATAGGCATATACAATGCTCAAAGAAAATTATATGTGAAAACATGAAATACATTTTGCCCCTTGCTGAGAGTCGAACCAAGGACACAATTTGTGTGCTGTTACCAACTGTGCCCCTGAAGGTATTAAAAGAAGAGAGAAACCTCTCGTCTAACTGCCAAGTTAGGGAATGAGTGCATTCTATTGAATGTTTGTTCATTTTATTTTCTCTACTCGACCTCTTTTATGGCCTGTTATTACGCTTAGTTTGAATACCTGCAATATGGGCATCTACAATAATCAAATAAACTTATGTAGTACATGAAAACGTGTTTTGCCCCTTTTTGGGATTTGAACGTAGTCAAGGTGCTGCTAACTGTACAAACAATGGTATAATAGAAAGATACCTTTTTTTTTTAACTAAGCTAGGGAAAGAAGACATTTTACTCAATGTCTATGTTATTTCACACTTCCTAACCTTTTTTGTGGCATATTTTTTGCTTTTATTTAAGTCGCTGTTGTATAGGTACAATGTTCAAATAAACACATGTGAAGGCGTAATGCAAGTTTATCCCTAGCTTAGATTCAAATCTAGGCCTTATGATCGGTGTGCCAAGGTGCTACCAACTGTACCACCAGAGATATGGAAGAAGAGAGAAACTTGTCCGTTAACTGCTAAGCTAGAGAAAGTATGCATTCTGTTGTATGTCTCTGTTTTCTTTACTCTCTCTTCCCAGTCTTAATTATGGCTCGTGTTTGCATTTTAAATCATGGTAATTGAATGGGATAATATATGTAATTAGAAAATAAATGAGAAATACATTAAATAATTAATCTTGGAAAACATTGACCTGCCTTTGTAACGTTTAAATAGTGACTTGAAAGTTTGAAGTAGCAACCAGCTAGCGATATAATATTTTTTATTTCCATAAACAATCTTCCTGCCTAGGTTTGTGGTTTTGAAAATGGCTGCTTTTCCAACCTAGATCACATTTGGCAATGCATCAGCGTTCTTCAGGCTCTAGCAACAGTACCATCGAATGTAAAAGTAGTGAGAAACCTCTTGTTAACTGCCAGAGATAGGAAATGAAAGCAATCTACTCAATATCTCTGTTCAATTTACTCCCACTTTGCAACCGTCAGTCGTGCCTAAGTTTTGGTATTTATTTCAAATCCTAGTTCTACAAGCATTTACAATGTCAAACACATCATCATTTGTGTAAGCTTATGAAGGTCGAAAGTGGAAGTATACTGAACAGAGACTTTCAGTAGAATATGTTCATTCCCTAGCTTTAGGAGTTAGCTGTGAGGTTTCCTACTTCTATTATACATTTGATAGTTCATTCGCTAGCACTATTAGCACACACGCAAACACCTGTTAGAATAGGCAGTATCAGATACCTTTGAGTTTGACTACTCACCAGTGACAAAATTTGATAAAATTTTTCATGTAACGTCCTCTGGTACTGTAAGTACAGGTTTTTTTTATGTGTGAGACTTCAGGAGAAATTGAAGTTGATTATATATTTACCAAATATTGAAGAAAGGAATAGAAGTTGAGGTGACAATCAGCGTATTGATTTTGCCTAAATCTTGTGTAAATTGAGGTAAGATTTTATTGCTTGTGCTTAACTTTATCCTGTGATTTCATAGCTTGCTTTTAAAGTTGGTTTTAGAGATACTTTTTCTTAAAATATTTCATTCAATAGTAAAATATTGATAACGATAAAATGAAGATATGAAATCTACCCTCTTGTTAGTGAACGTTGATTCCTTACATTTGTTGATCAGTTGCATACTTGTAATTATCATCATGAGCGGTATTTATCCTTACAAATATTAAGTATGTGTATTGCAAGGTTAATGGCATATTGGAATAAATACTCGAATTTGTATTTTTGAAAGGCTAAAGTACATCTGTGTGAAGTTTGAATTTTGCAAGACATTCAATACTGGGTAACTCATTAAAGATAAAGTCTTGGGGAAAGGTAAACGAGGGATTCCAATACACGGCTTGGCTGTCAAAAGCTTTAGACATGAGTTAAAACATTTTCTGACTAGTAAAATATTTGTATGAGAAAATACGAAATATTAAAATAGAATCAGATAAAATGTTGAAAAAGTAAAGAGAGAGGAAATAATATGCTCAGATAAAATATACCAAATATGGAGAGAAGAAATAATATACAGGGGAAAACAAGAAAAGAACTGGAAAAAAGAACTGATAGACTTGAAGAAGGAAAGACCTAAAAATTAGAATTTCGAATCTAGTTTGGCAAAAATGTAATAAAAGGTTAGTGTATTGCTATCGTCTATAGAACTGAGGTGTTAGATTCTAATATCGAAATAAAAGTTAATAGTGAACAGTTTAAAAGCTATTTTCAAGAACTGAATACAGTCAATGAATGTGTTATGCGATCATTTGTAGATGCAGCAAAAACTTTGGCATTAATGGAGGCAGTGAAAGAGATGATGCTGGAATATGTAGTTACAGTTAATTACACGGAAAACGAATTGATAGAAATTGTGATTGTGAAAACAGTCCCTTTGATCGAGCAGGCACTTGATAAAGAGAAGTCAGTGATAATCTCAGGTAAATGTGATTCTCCAGATTCAGCTTGGTAATGGAAACATGAACATATTAATACAAGGGGTTTAAAACTAATAAGGAATCTTGGAGTATTATGTCGTCCAGATGGTATAGTAAACGATCACTTAATTGGTGAGTATGTGGTAGATGTGGATGAGTGATGCTCACGATATATGAACACTAACTTTAATATGGGACAGCTAAGACATGACTACCCACAGGAAAGTGCAAAAAGTGTGGGGAAATACTTTAGGTATAACGTATAATACAGGAAAGAGCAACACCTCAGCTCTCCCCCAAGATTATACATATTCAAATGTATAATAAGCTGAAGACAAGAAAAAATACCGTTAATAATAACGAACGTAGCAGATAATAGAAAAAATGTCATAACACTGACAAAAAGAAAATAGCATCATATCAACGATGATAAACACTGAAGTAAACAATGGATGACAACAGATTAAGCATGGTCCTGATGCCAGTGGGGGGCTTTCTGCCGCTGTAGGGGTCTGGTACTTTGTTGGTGGGGATGGGAAGTGAGCGCATGTCCGAGGGCGATCAAGCAACAGCTGGCTGACTTTCGCTTGCATGGACAGGGGTGTGGTGAGAGTTGTCGCCCCTACTTGTTGCAAGGCATTGCAATTCTTACGAATAGCCTGCCGCGTCCATCTAGCCTGATGATATATAGCCTCAAGCAGAGAGGAGGATGTGTGGATGTCACAGCAGATGCATGTAGACCTGTGGTGCTGAAGGTCCCCCTATGTGATTGGCCAATATACTGTCTGTCTGGCTCAGCTAAGTAGTGAGTCTAGTCCTTGATGACCTGGGTGAAAGTTTGCTGTGATCATGTGATGGAGGGATTTCAGGACTACAGGAATACACGGTCTTGCTCATAGGTGCATGTGATTATGCTGTAGAATTGGCTGAGACACGCTAATTCCTGCGCCTTTTGGGGGAGCCAATCACCAGCTAATACTTGAGCTAATAGTAGTTTATAGATAGAGTCCTTTGCAGCTGCTCTCGAGACAGTATCTCTGTCCATGACGATGACGTCTTCCTGACCAAGTGCTGCCACAGTAGCCACCGTCATAGCTGGTACTAGTTCATGTTCTTGGTCAATGTCCTCTGAATTCGGGGTGTACTGAAGTCTTCTTCTTGAGGTGGAAGAACATTTGGTTGACCATGACTACAATGGCCCTAAGAGCTTCACTAAGGGGCAATAATTGGTAATCAGCATGAACATCGGACAACCTACTTGGAATAGACATACTTTGGGGAGGCACCAGGTGACCACCAGAGTCTTCCCCTTTATGGCAGGGGGTTAGGTGAAGGTTATCACACAGAGCCTCTAGGCACCACCCTCCTTTGCAACAGAAGGGTGAAACCGGAGAGGCGCACCTGCAGTATTACTGTAAAATGATGAAGCCGATGCCTTCTTTATTTCAGTCAGTGATTGCTAAGGTGGGGTTGGTCTTGTTGTAGTAAACGAGTCCATCCTTTTCCTGCTGGCAATGGTATCCTGTGCCTGGCAGAACTTCAGTTGGAGCTAGTTGTCCCAGTGTACCAGCTTGCCCATCAGTTTCTTCAGGAGTTACTAAAAGGTTCCATGATTGGAGCCATAGCCAGAAATGGGGCCATCTGGTTCATGAAGCCATACCAGAACCTAATGTCTGTGATGGTTAGGCAGGTGGGCATGGGGGACTCTCTTATGGTGAAGAGGCACTTACTGATGGGCTCATTTTATTGAAGCCAACAAACTCCACCTCTCATTTGCAGAACCTCAATTTTTCTGACGTGAAGGCGATTCTATTGTTTTCACAGGTGACCATCAAGTCACAGTTGAGCCAGAAAGCCTTTTCTATGCTGTTATCGCATAGTAGTGTCATCCATGCACGTGTGTATATGTGGGGGATGTCTTGTATGGCATCGTTGAACTGTGGGGTATAGACATCTGAGGCAGAGCAGTGGCTCATGGGGATGTGGCAGTACTCCCCTACGGGGTGATGAGGTTGTCAATTTCCAGCTCTCCTGGTGTACTCCATCTTTAGGAAGCTTTCCCTCTCATTCGTTCTTATGGTTCTATAGCTTGCTTTCCAATTGACAAAGACACTCCCTTTGGCTCCCATTTTTCTGCCAACTCTTCTGTTAATGATTCCAGTGCAACTGTCCCTCAGACTTTCCCCCTCTCTAACCCTATGCCCTCCCTTATCCTTTCTTTATGCAATGTTTATAAGGTTCTTCTCTTGCTAAAGACGAACAAGGCATCTGGTCCACATGGTTTCCCTGCAAGGTTCCTCAAGGAGTCTGCAGATGAATTGGCTCCCGTGCTTTGCCGTCTTTCTTGCCTCATTCTCTCAAACAGTATCTATCCTTCATCTTGGAAGCATGCTCTAGTGCAGCCTGTCCCTAAGAAGGATGACTGCTCTATTCCCTCAAACTACTGACCTATTGCCCTAACCTCTTCTATTGCTAATGTTTTCAAAACTTTGCTCAATGCTCACTTCTTGAAACATCTTGAATCTAACTCGCTTATCTCTGATCACCAGTACGGCTTCCGCAAGGCAAGATCCACTGGTGACCTCCTGTCCTATCTTACTTATGTATGGTCATCTTCTCTGTGGAACTATGGGGAATCATTTGTTGTTGCCCCTGCTATCTCTAAGGCACAGAGTCTGGTATAAGGCTCTGTCGGCCAAACTCCCTGCCTATGGCTTTACCTCTTCTCTCGGTTCATTTTTCCTTTGTCTTTTCTTCACAACCTTCATCTGCTACTTGTAATCAGTCTTGTATCACTTTTTCTTCAACTCTCAACTCCGAGTTGCAGAGGGTATCTGAGTAGGGCACCCAAAATTTGGTTAGATTTGATGCCTCCAAGACACAGAATTTCTGGCTATCCTCATCTCCTTCTCCTCCTGATAGCCCTATTGTTTTCGAGCCTAACGAAATTTACCCTCTTAATTCTGTCAACATATTAGGAATCCAGATAGCCTCTTACTTGTCTTGGAGGAATCATGTAATCCAAATTTTTAAATCTGCATTCAAAAAATTGGGGATTCTGTTTTGTTTTCGTCATTACTTTAACTCTTTACAGTAACTTAAAATCTATAAAGGTAATAACACTGAACTGTTAACATACAGTCTAAAGTGTTAGGAAAAGCCCATTAAAGATAACATATTTTTGTAGTTTTATTTAATAGGCTTTTCCTACCATCTATAAAGGTCTTATCATCTCTACTTAGAATACTGCTCGCACATCTGTGGTGCTTCTTCTTACACTTATCTCCTTGATAGGGTTGAATCTAAGGCTGTCAGACTCCTTAGCGACCCTTCTCTTACTTCTAATTTGGATTCTCTTTCTCTTTGCCGTAAGGTATCATCCCTCTCTCTGTTCTATCTCTACTACTTCCATCGGTGCTCTGACGAGTTGGCAAGTTTCATCTTCCCCCACTGCCGAGGCCGGGTAACACTCGCGAAGCAGCCTCATCTCACAGGTAATGTGTGGAGATTTGTAGATTCCTAATGTTCGGTGCAGCAACTGCTTATTCCCATATACTTCCAGACTCTGGAACTCTTTTCCTTCTCCTTGGTTTCCTACTTCTTATAACTTAAGTTCCTTCTAAAAGTAGATCTATCGTCATCTCAGGGTCTAATCCCGCCATATTTCTTGGTCCTCTGTACTCTGACTATTCTTTCAGTCTGTCCTTTTCCTTTGTGTATCATTACAGATACCACGTCATTGGGCGCAAGGGTGGGATGAGTCTCTCTCAAACATGAAGTGCTAAGGCATTGATAAGCCACGATGTGTCTAGGGTGGCCATCCTTTTTAGCCACAATCACCATCCTGGCACACCACTCAGTGGCCTTCCCAAGTGATATAGGTTGGATGATACCCTGTCGCACATCTTCATCGAGTTGCGCCTTCTCCTCCACTTACCAGTGTTTTGGGATGACAGCAGTGGTGTAGCAATCATAGGAGTGGTATCCAGGGGCTAAGTGTATGTGATGGGGGTCTGGACATTTTAAGAAGTGGTGACCATGTAGTGTTGATGGTGGACCATGAAAAAAGTTGGAGAAGTCACTCTTGAAGTTGTGTGACATTCTCCTCTAGACGCAGGAAGGGCATGGTAGCAGGGCATGGTGGGCAGGTAACGTCTTCCACCGTGAAAGGGGCCACAATAGGTATATCGTTTGAAAATGAGTCAAGGATCAACTCCAGGCTCTTACAAGTAATCAGAAATAAATATATGTATGGGGCAGATTCCAGAAAATAAATCTGAACCGACAACACACTATCTAAGGTAATGTGGCACTCTGCAGTGCCCAGTCATGGCAGGTGGTGCCCTACCACAACCTTCAAACTTTGGCAACACGTAAGCTGGGTAGGGAGAAATTGCAATGAACGTAGCATTAGCATACCCGCCAAACACACTTGAGCACCCATGTCAGAATGCCAAGGTTGAGAGGGCCACCCTCTCCCTTGGTGAGGATATGGGCACAGCCAGGAGGAACTTGGGAACATCGTAGATGCCACCACCATGGCACTAGATATATCACCTGAGGAAGCCTCCTTTCTACTCCTGAAGTGCCCCATGTTTTGGCATCCATGGCAGGTAACTCCCCTGGCAGGGCAGGAGCTCCTATCCATGTGCAATTCCCCACAATTTCTGCAGGGCTTGATAGTGGGTGGCCAGGGGATCATGTGCATGGCAGTAACAGCTACTACCTTGTCGACATCCTTCATTACTGTTGAGACTTGAGCAGGTGACTTTTGGCAAGAAAAAGCCCAGGTAATACCTGCATGTATCACTGCAACCTTAAAGGTCAAGCACTTACATTTGAGCACATAAAGAAAATTATTCTGATAACTTTCCCTTCTTAGGACTGGATCATTTAAGCCAACTATTAATTTTTGTAGGGAAATATAGTCACTCAGGTTGAAGCTACACTTATGGCACTTAAAGGCACAAACTAGCACCAACTGCAAATATGTTTGAAAATATGGACGTATTAGCTTCTCTGGAGTGAAAAAACAACTGAAAAATCACTCCTCAATATTGCCTGGTAAGTAATGTGGAGCACTAAAGTCTCCATGTTTTGCACAGCTTGCATGGAAATATAACTCACCTACATTTCCATGGTATACCTGAATCCAAGGCTTATTGGAGAGCCAGCTTGCAGTAGAGCCAAATGTTCATGCTGGTTTCTAGGTTGGGCCACCTGCTTAGGAATATCCAGGTATCCATGGACAGCCTCCATGTCCTTAAGGCAGCAGAAATCATTTCAATCTCACATTTCTCCAGAACAGATGGCACTGCAACACATAGGGCACGTAGAGAAGGGATAGTGTTTGCCTGGACCAGAGCCACTGCCACACATAGTTAGCTCAACTGCAACTTCCAAATCTGACAAAGAGCTGGTGAGGCGACCATGACACGCAGCCTGGAGGGTGTCACCCAGCAAAGTCTGGAAGAGGTGGCCATGCCATTTTAGCAGTACCCAGGGTGTCACTTCACTGCACCAGGATGGATGTGGATGAGCAATACTTGTGATATATGAACACAACTTCATTACACAACAGGTGCTACATAACTACCAACAGGAAAGTGCAGAAAGCGCAAGGAAGTACATCAGGGAAAATGTTTCATACAGGAAATATCAATTCTTCAGTATGTTAGGGAGGAAAATGCAAGTTTAATGGAAGCAACCTTTGAGAAAAAAGACATTCATAAAGAAGTACTGTTGAGGTCCAAAAACTAAAAGGGTATAAAAAATACTGAACAGAGTTCATTCGACCACATTGAGCAAAGAAGACGTAAAAATATAAAGCTAATTACAGGAAGCTGTATGCTTAAATGAAAGAAGAAATGAAGAGGAGATGAGAAATTTTTGTTTCAGGGTTCATCCAAACAGATGAGTGAAAGAGAAAATGTTAGGAACCAAGGGACTTAGCCTCATTAAGTTTACTGTACATAAATGCTGAGGAGGATGCTTATATGGCAGTAGAATTAAAGGGGAGCTTACACGCCAGTAAGACAGATATGATAGCAATTACAGAGACAATAGACTGCTGAAATATAGTGTCACAGTTTTTCCTGAGGGTATCAGTGCTTAGAGATCTGGAAAGACTTGTGGAGGGATATCATTGCTTGTAAGTGAAAGGTTCTTTGTTGAAAAAATAAATATTGCCATTGGAAGTGTCATCAAGTTTATTGTTACTCACATGGATATGGATTCAGATAGCATTATAATAGCTGAACTATATAACCCATAAAGGAACCAAAAAAGAGTAGGGGTATATGATAAAAGAAATAAAGGTACACTAGAAGTGATAAAATTAATTATAACTATTGCACATTACTTACCTTTTTACTTTTTACTTTGTGTGGTT
Organism: Halocaridina rubra; assembly: GCA_037179515.1. Taxonomy (NCBI): domain Eukaryota; kingdom Metazoa; phylum Arthropoda; class Malacostraca; order Decapoda; family Atyidae; genus Halocaridina; species Halocaridina rubra. The sequence goes on along the minus strand of JAXCGZ010011376.1, from coordinate 144,020 downwards.
TATACCCTTCTGTAGAAGGCTTCGCCTCCTCACATTAGAGAATTTATCATATTAGTTAATGAAACTTTTAATCATAAGGGAAGTAGACTGGAATATTTTACTTTTGGGGCCAGATACTTACAAGAGTCCACGGTATACAGTGTGATATAACATTAAAGTTCACGTAACATTCATATACAATACCAGCAAGCCATATAGGGAGCCATAACCCTACAACACTCCCCTGCCAGTGAAAGAGTACACCAAAATTTCATTAACTAAAATTGAAATACACAAACGCGAATTTAATAATATATATATTCTGGATGTTGATTGAATTGAACCTGGCGAGAAGACCTGGTAATAGCAGAATGAGGTACAGTATTACTCTGTGAATTATGATCTACAAGAGTGAAACTATCATCTAAATTAGAATTTGTTACACTTTGAGATGCAGTATTATTAGAACTAGTCTGAGTTTGTTCACTCTCGTCAGAACCAGACTATCGGCAGCAAGGCTGGTTTCAGCCTGTCTACAGAATCAATGGTTAAATCTCCTGGAATCTGTCTTAAAATGAAATATTTATCATTACGCTTAACAACCTCAAGTGGCACCTTTACGGGCGACGGACTCGATCCACTCTAACCCAAGCATGTGGGTGAAGAAGTCTCAAGATCCTTAGGAACATATGGTTTGCCAGAACAGGCATGATGGTAACTAGAGGAACATTCAGAAAAATCAAATTTTATCTTTCTCCTCACTAATTCCAATACAGTTTCTTTATGTTGGCTCAAACTAGGTTCTTGGGAAATTAATATGAGTTTTGGACTAAGTAGCATACTGCCAGTTACCAAAGTAAAGGGTGAAACTCCAGGCTGTGTAGGAATATATCCTCAACCTAAAAGCACTATTGGCAAGGACATAAGTCAGTCAACTTTATAGACCATCAAAGATACTTTTAAGATACGATGGTTTCTTTCAATCATACCATTAGATTGGGAGTGATATGAAGTAGTCCGTAATCTATGAAATCCAATAGTAGAGGAGAGCTGCTGAAATATAGAGGCTTCAAATTGTGAAGCTCTATCTGTAAAATCATGCAAGTGTACTCCAAAACGAGAAACTCAACCATTAATGAAAACAAATACTACTGTCGCAGTAGACATATCAGAGACTGGTATTGCTAACCACCTTGTAATTCAATCTATACAAGTAAGAACATACTGCTTTGGTGCTGTAAAAATTTGTCTGGGAATCTTATTTGGAGGAAGAGGGCCAATTATATCTAGGTGGATAAACTTAAATCTCATAAAAGGTGCTGTAATATTAGTAATAGGTGCACTAGTATGATGCTGTACCTTGGTTTGTTAGCAAGATGTACACTCCTTAGTCCAATTTCTAATATCATGATCCATATTAGGCCAAAATTACCTAGCCTTGATGAGGCGTACTGTAGCTTTGATCCCAGGATGTGAAATATGTAAAACTTGGAAAACTGATTTACGACAAGATAAAGAGAGAAATTTTCTTTGGTGAGGTGTTGAGGTGTCACAATGCAAGTTATGATTTTGTAATTTAAATGGTTTCACTCTATCTTTGTAATAGAAATTTCCTGTATCAGTGACCTGGATCTCAGCTATGCCAGCTATATCATACATGTCCATTGATACAGCAGATACAACTTCTGATCTAGAAAGACTATCAGCCACGACATTGGCTGCACCCTTTATGTGTACTATGCCAGATTCGTATTCACTAATTAAGGACCAATAGTGTTGCTGCTTCTCTGACTTTGCTACATGAGGATTTTTGAATGCAAGCATTAGAGGTTTATGAGCTGTAAACAATAGAGTACTTCGTCCTTTAGTAATGTGCTTAAAATTTCAGCACAGCCAGATATGTGGCAAGCAGTTCTCGGTCAAAAGTTGAATAGCATCTCAGAACTTATGACAGTTATTTAGAAAAAGATTCTATAGGAACAATGTTTCCATCATGGAGTTTATGTAATGCAGCTTCAGCAGCAACTTGGGAATAATCAGTCACAAATTGCAGTGGAGAATTACTATGGCTAGAAAAATATGCAATGGTGCAAGCATTGTTAAGTAACTCTCTAGCATGTATAAAAGCATCTTCATCTTCTGGACTCCATTCAAATTAGATTTAGGTTGCAATCTAATAAGTTCAGTCAAAGGGTAAACAATTTTAGCAAAATGGGGACCATTCCCCTAAGAAAATTTAGCATTCCAATAAACCTACGTAAAGCAAGGGAATTCTTAGGCTTGACAAAATAAACAAAATCAGACTGTTTAAGAGGAACAGGTATCACACCTTTTGAAGTTATAGAATATTCTGAATAAGCCATAAATCAGATGTTGAAATGTAGCAGGGGCATTCCTAAGGCCGTATGGCATATACAAATAATCAGATAAGTCAAATGAGGTATTTACTGCTGTCTTTTCAACTTCTGATGGATTCGATGGAATTTGACGGTAAGTCTTGAGGAAATCAATTTTACTAAATATATATATTTTTGGACAGTTTCAAGGATACAGTACTAATATGACGCAACAGATATTTGTCTGGTTTGGTGATAGCATTCAGTTGCCTAGAGTCACCACAAATCCTCGATTCACCTGGTTCTTGGTTTGAAACTAATTATATGGGTGAAGCCCATGGTGATTTGGAATGCTGTGCAGTTCCCATATCTAAAAACTGCTTAAATGTCTCCTTAGCCACAGCATATTTATCTGGGGCCAAAGGCCGACATTAAGTAAATGTTGGTGAAGAACTATCTGTATCAGTATAGTAATAAACATTACAAGTTTTAGGAGATTCAACCCTTGAGGGCTTAGCACTATACAATAATAAAAAGACTTCTCGAAATGTAAATTGTATGTAGCTGGGTAAAAAGTTGACATTATTAATGATATAAAGGCACTCCCCAGCCTCTGAACGAGCAAGGTTCCAGCAGTCCTTTCGTAAGTAGAATTGTTCATAAGTTGTGTTTAGGTCAAAAAGTACTGTGCAGTACATACATATGCAGTGCTGTACAGTACTTAGGCTAAAGACAGTTAACTACTGCATAAAACATAAAGCATACAGTATTAATGAGTTTTAATACAGTAATAATAATGTAATGATACTGTACAATACCGTAATGCATACACACATTTATACATGGGTAGTAAATGGGTAGGTGTTTGTTTGTATCTGTGAATGTTCGTAACTTGACTGTTCGTAAGTAGGGGAGTTTCTGCATATAAATTTGTAAGCCAAAATATCCCCTCTTACAGAACATTTGGTAAGTCTTTCTGTGAGTCTTTTACTCTTGCAATCAATCTGCAATTGAAAGTTACAAAGGAAATTATTACCAAGATATGGCTTAGTCACATCTGCAACTATAAATGTCCAATTAAATGAATGCCGTAAATATGGAATGGTCAATTTGATATATAACGTGTTAAGATGATTGATACTGAGGCACCAGTATCAATAATAAAATTTATACTAGTGCGACCAACTTTTGGTTACGACCTGTAAAAGTGGCAGAACAGAGGTGGTTGCAGCACAAACCTTTTCATCTGTCTACCTTAATAGTTTTTCTGAGTCTGAGGAGCTTGCACTCTTCCTGCTGGTGGTGATAACCTGGATGCTGGGAATGGCGCTCTGAAAAATGGTCCCATCTGTAGGTTTGTACATTTAATCAGCCACTGACACCAGGGTTTGCACCATTTAGCATTTGTCCCAAAATATGCATGAGCACAACAAACTTTTGGACGTTGATTTTGATGAAAATGATGCAGCCCCTGGGAATATCAGGGTAATGATGATACAGTCTGTCATGGTGCACTGGCAGGTGTTGTACTGTTGATAGCTGCTCAACATCAATGGAAATCAAAGAGATGACGATTAATTCCTCTTCAGGCTGACCTACTACCTGTTGAGTCATTTAACTTTTTTATGCTAAAACTGCTGAGAGACTGCTTGGGACTGCTTGCAGGAACTTATGCCTCACAAGATTATTGGAAACTCCCAATTTCCTGGTGGTCTGTTGGATCTCCTCTAAATAAAGTAAGGGTTTCCCTCACATGACAGTATTATTAATTAGTTTATTAGAATATTTTGGTTTGGTCATAAAGGTTGAGCAAATATGATTTCAACTGATTGTATTCTTTCCTCTCTATCATGGCATTAGCAGCACGAGTAATTGTAGGAACAGGTAATGCAGATAATACCTGCTGAAATTTCGTTGTATTACTTTTGATACCAGCATGTTGGGACTGGGCTTCTACACTGGCAAATCATTTTGCAACAAATGTGTCAGTAAATGTTGCCGCTTTCACTGGCACAAGCTGAACAAAAGTACTCTTATTACCTGCAGAATCCGATGATCGGCTAAATAGGGCTTACTTATTAAAAATTCGCCAATCAGGCAGGTCACTCCGGGCAATGTCACCACTTGCAGAGGGGGCTGCTAGTGGATAAAACTTGGAAGAGATACCAAAACATGTGAATTATAATGAAAACTATATAGGGAAAAATTCAAGAGTCCGGCAAAAAATAAGCCAAACGTCTACTCTCTCTATAATAAAAGCTTTTAAAAATATTGTATTGTTTTGTATTTACATAAAATTATATCTGCAGTTCGCATTATAATTGTACAAGAAAAATAAAATTACTGTTTAGAAATAAAGACTACATATTTTTACCATATTTAAAAAAAATATGTTACACTGATACTTATCAAATGATAATAATAATAATAATAATAATAATAATAATAATAATAATAATAATAATAATAATAATAATAATAATAATAATAATAATTATAATTATAATAATAATAATAATAATAATAATAATTCACAGCATACACTATGATATTAAATGAAAGGTTCACGTGACGAGCAGTCAAGGGCCTGCTAGAGAACTATGTAAAATGAGATTACATGAAGATTAACGATTATATTGCAGGTTTTTACCAGGGGACCATATTTAACAACATCTAATCTGGATATTTGCGATTTCTTTAGTGAGGTATATAAGAGAATAGTGAGCTGTTGCATACCATCTACCAGCATGGGTATGATTAATGATAAAGATAGCAAATGAGGACAGGAGACATGCTGGATTAAGAATAAGAGAAAAAGCATATATGTCTGGAAATATTACAAGCAAGCAATACCTAAGTAAACGAAGAGATGCAGTTAGGGGAGGTGAGAGGTATTACCACGAAATCTGAAAAAAAATTCCAATCTTTTCCGCAAGTTTTAAAGTTGGAGAGGTAGACGGAAGCATTACTTTGAAATTAACAAGGAGTTTCAACCAATCTTCATAAAAAAAATAATTCATCCTCTTCTGTTGCATAGATGAAAGAATATCGTCTTTTCAACTTCAGAAGTATGCAAAGTAGTGATGAAATTAGATATTAATAAAACTCTGGGGCCTGACGATACATCTTGTTATGTACTTCAGAAATCAGTTGCACTATTATCTGTAACACTAAACATCATATCTGAGGAGATTCCAAGATGCTGGAATCTACGAACATATGCCATTTGGAGATTCATTAAGAAACTGCAAGTATCAACAAAAATGGGTGAAGATATCTCTGAGTCGATCATAACTTGTTTTAGGGAAGGGAGCAGATAGTCAGAGTAAGACATATTCTGCTCCTTATATTTATAAATGACCCCCTCAAGGTGTGTAAATGCATTTTTGCATATGTTTGAAGATGATGCAGTATTCTGACAAGAGTGAGAGACAAAAATATTGGTAGAAAACTTCAGACCTAATTAGTCTTCATGAGCGGTACAGCCAGTGGCTTCTGAGATTTCATACATCAAAATGGAAGTAATAAGAGTAGGCAGTAGTGGAGAATGTCAGGAAAGGAACAAGAATTTGATAACGAAAGAGATATAGGAGTAAGTATATAATCAACATCCCCCCAATTTGACATGAATCAAGGCTAGCATAAACACAGATACCGGAAGAGATCCCTCAAGGCTCAGCCGTGCTGCTCTGTGAAATTAGAGGCAACAGGAACCCTTTATAGAAGAGATATGACATTAGCGAACAGAGCAGATATGTCTCCAGAAAGGCACGGAGATTATATGGTGAAAACAGCATAAGGTTTATTAGCATATATATGTTGTAATTACTAATATAGATATATTTATTTGATTCCCGGAAAGGAGTTTCTTTGATGGACGTAGGGGTATTCTTTTTTATGTAAGAATAATTGATAACTGGATATCGGTAGGGGAAGAAACAGTAATTGCTAAATGCATTCGTAATTTTAAGGATACTTATGATAAAAGCCAGTGAAATAAAAGTGAAGCCGACTAGGACACAAAGAGTTATTGACAGAACATTGTTAAGTTTCCAAGTAGCTCAGTTGTCATATTTTTTTTCTTTTATTATTTTTTTATTTGTTTAAACTGATATGTGATAACACATCTTGGTTAAAAGCTGACTAATATTTTTCTTCCGAAATGATCGGTTTAGCAGTTAAGAAGAAAATATAGCAGAAGCAGGTGTTCAAAGCATAAAGTGTTGGTCTCCTCGGTTGCATATTCAAGTTTTCCTTCATTTGGGTTTTAGTTTTTGTATTTTTTTCTCTAGTTACCGAAGTCAAACTTCAAGTTAACATGAGTGTTACTAGGAAAGAGATGAAATTAGTAACAATTAGTACTCATATGAAGATATAGCAATGCAGTGTGAAGCTAAATAAAAAAAAATCCTCTCTTTCTATTTCCCTATATTCTGTGAAAGGCAACACGTTAAAATGAAACCATCTCTGTTTCTAACCCCCCATCCAATGGTTAGGGGAGGGGTGGTAGAGAATCTATGGGGTTTATAGGAAGGGGAGTAGCTCTTAGGAGACTGAAACAAAAAGTCAGGGACCTTGAGATCCTTGTAATGAACCTGGATGATAAAATCCGGAATATGGATAGAGAAATGAAAGAGACTGAAACACTTAGAGAGATGATAAGAACTTTGGAGGACTCTAATAAAGCACAAGGGAAGAGAAAAAAACATAAAAACGAATAAAAAAGCTGGAAGAGGAAAAGAGTGAAATGGAAACCAGAATTTATCAACAAGAAGATAACAATAAACAGTTGAATTACAACATATTTGAATTAAATGTTAGTTCACTGCTCTCTTATGACAGAGATGAGATGCAGTAAAGAAAAATGTGGCAGAAAAAGAGCCAGTGAGGGAGGTAGCTCTAGAAAAAGCAAAAACAGTTGACTATAAAGTAACGGGATCAGAGAGCATTATAATAACTTCTGTATATAACCCACCAAGGAATCAACATAGGCTAGAAGTGTATGAGAAAATACATATAGATACTATTAAAGTCATAAATTCTGTTGTTAATATTGCATGGGAGAACATATGTAGAACTTTGATTATAGGAGATTTTAATCATAGAGAGATAGCTTGGATAAATCAACGTAGGCCAGAAGATTATAAGAAAAGTCAATTAGGTACTATCGAAGTTATAAAGTCAGTTGTTAACATTGTATTGCAAAAAGTGTAGGATTTTGATTATGGGAGATTTTACTCATAGAGAAATAGACTGGACAAACTGGTGCCAGAAATACGCAAACTCAGGTATGAGGAAAGACTGAGGGAATTAGATTTATGATCACCCAAATCTAGAAGAATGAGAAGGGATATAGTGACGGTTTTTATATTACTTCATGGTTTTGACAGTGGATAGAGATCGATATTTTGATATGACTGGCACTAGAACTAGAGGTCATGGTTTGAAACTTCGTAAAAAAGTTCTTGCAGGATGTAAGGTAGTAGTTTTTTAGTATTAGAATAGTTGATGATTGGAAATCGCTAAGCGAGGAGGTAGTTAATGCTAATTCAAACCATAGTTTTAAGGTCAAGTATAATAAATACGTTTAAGTACAAAAATGGAACTGACCATGACACGGGGAGTTACGAGTATAGGACTCTTTCCCGTGAGCACAATTAGGTAATTAAACACACACACACACACACACACACACACACACACACACACACACACACACACTGGCAGATTTGTCTCCAGAAATACATATAAATGGCATAGTAAGGGCAGCATATGCATTCTTATCAAATGTAAGGGTAGCCTTCAGGCACATGGACAAGGAAATGTTCAGAAATATTTATGTAACCTATGTGAGGCCAAAACTCGAATATGCAGCCCCCTTTTGGAATCCGCACTTGAAAAAGCACATAGCTAAGCTTGAAAAAGTTCAAAGACATGCCACGAAACTGGTGCCAGAAATACGCAATCTCAGTTATGATGAGAGGCTGAGGGAATTAGACTTACCATCACTCGAAGCTAGAAGAGTAAGGGGGGATATGGTGACAGTCTTTAAATTCCTTCATGGTTATGATAGAGTGGATAGGGATCGATATTTCGATATGGCTGGCTCTAGAACTAGAGGTCATAGTTTGAAGCTTCGTAAGAAAAGTTCTTTGCAGGATGTAAGGAAATACTTTTTCAGTGTAAGAGTAGTTGATAATTGGAATTCGCTAAGCGAGGAGGTAGTTAATGCTATCTCAATCCATAGTTTTAAGGACAGGTACGATAAGTATCACTAAGTCTAAAATGGAACCGATCAGGAGACGGGAAGATACGAGCTTTGGGCTCTTTCCCGTAAACACAATTAGGTAATCACAATTAGGTAATCACACACACACACACCACAAGGATTCAGTTTTAGGGCCACTCTTGTTCCTTGTATATGTAAATGACCTACCAGAGTCTGTAAATTCATTCATGAATATGTTTGCAGATGATGCAAAGATTGTGAAGAAAGTAAAAAACGAGAACAATGGTAGAGAACTTCAGGAGGATCTAAATAATCTGCATGAGTGGTCAGAAAAGTGGCTAATGAAATTCAATACTTCAAAATGTAAGGTAATGAGAATGGGTACAAGTGCAAGAAGGCCCAAGCTTGACTACTCGGTGGCTGGAGTACAACTTCAAGAGACAGAAAATGAGAGAGATCTAGGAGTAAACATACTGGCAGATTTGTCTCCAGAAATACATATAAATGGCATAGTAAGGGCAGCATATGCATTCTTATCAAATGTAAGGGTAGCCTTCAGGCACATGGACAAGGAAATGTTCAGAAATATTTATGTAACCTATGTGAGGCCAAAACTCGAATATGCAGCCCCCTTTTGGAATCCGCACTTGAAAAAGCACATAGCTAAGCTTGAAAAAGTTCAAAGACATGCCACGAAACTGGTGCCAGAAATACGCAATCTCAGTTATGATGAGAGGCTGAGGGAATTAGACTTACCATCACTCGAAGCTAGAAGAGTGAGGGGGGATATGGTGACAGTCTTTAAATTCCTTCATGGTTATGATAGAGTGGATAGGGATCGATATTTTGATATGGCTGGCTCTAGAACTAGAGGTCATAGTTTGAAGCTTCGTAAGAAAAGTTCTTCGCAGGATGTAAAGAAATACTTTTTCAGTGTAAGAGTAGTTGATAATTGGAATTCGCTAAGCGAGGAGGTAGTTAATGCTATCTCAATCCATAGTTTTAAGGACAGGTATGATAAGTATCACTAAGTATAAAATGGAACCGATCAGGAGACGGGAAGATACGAGCTTTGGGCTCTTTCCCGTAAACACAATTAGGTAATCACAATTAGGTAATCACACAAGCTTGACTACTCGGTGGCTGGAGTGCAACTTCAAGAGACAGAAAATGAGAGAGATCTAGGAGTAAACATACTGGCAGATTTGTCTCCAAAAATACATATAAATGGCATAGTAAGGGCAGCATATGCATTCTTATCAAATGTAAGGGTAGCCTTCAGGCACATGGACAAGGAAATGTTCAGAAATATTTATGTAACCTATGTGAGGCCAAAACTCGAATATGCAGCCCCCTTTTGGAATCCGCACTTGAAAAAGCACATAGCTAAGCTTGAAAAAGTTCAAAGACATGCCACGAAACTGGTGCCAGAAATACGCAATCTCAGTTATGATGAGAGGCTGGGGGAATTAGACTTACCATCACTCGAAGCTAGAAGAGTGAGGGGGGATATGGTGACAGTCTTTAAATTCCTTCATGGTTATGATAGAGTGGATAGGGATCGATATTTTGATATGGCTGGCTCTAGAACTAGAGGTCATAGTTTGAAGCTTCGTAAGAAAAGTTCTTTGCAGGATGTAAGGAAATACTTTTTCAGTGTAAGAGTAGTTGATAATTGGAATTCACTAAGCGAGGAGGTAGTTAATGCTATCTCAATCCATAGTTTTAAGAACAGGTATGATAAGTATCACTAAGTATAAAATGGAACCGATCAGGAGACGGGAAGATACGAGCTTTGGGCTCTTTCCCGTAAACACAATTAGGTAATCACAATTAGGTAATCACACAAGCTTGACTACTCGGTGGCTGGAGTGCAACTTCAAGAGACAGAAAATGAGAGAGATCTAGGAGTAAACATACTGGCAGATTTGTCTCCAAAAATACATATAAATGGCATAGTAAGGGCAGCATATGCATTCTTATCAAATGTAAGGGTAGCCTTCAGGCACATGGACAAGGAAATGTTCAGAAATATTTATGTAACCTATGTGAGGCCAAAACTCGAATATGCAGCCCCCTTTTGGAATCCGCACTTGAAAAAGCACATAGCTAAGCTTGAAAAAGTTCAAAGACATGCCACGAAACTGGTGCCAGAAATACGCAATCTCAGTTATGATGAGAGGCTGGGGGAATTAGACTTACCATCACTCGAAGCTAGAAGAGTGAGGGGGGATATGGTGACAGTCTTTAAATTCCTTCATGGTTATGATAGAGTGGATAGGGATCGATATTTTGATATGGCTGGCTCTAGAACTAGAGGTCATAGTTTGAAGCTTCGTAAGAAAAGTTCTTTGCAGGATGTAAGGAAATACTTTTTCAGTGTAAGAGTAGTTGATAATTGGAATTCACTAAGCGAGGAGGTAGTTAATGCTATCTCAATCCATAGTTTTAAGAACAGGTATGATAAGTATCACTAAGTATAAAATGGAACCGATCAGGAGACGGGAAGATACGAGCTTTGGGCTCTTTCCCGTAAACACAATTAGGTAATCACAATTAGGTAATCACACAAGCTTGACTACTCGGTGGCTGGAGTACAACTTCAAGAGACAGAAAATGAGAGAGATCTAGGAGTAAACATACTGGCAGATTTGTCTCCAAAAATACATATAAATGGCATAGTAAGGGCAGCATATGCATTCTTATCAAATGTAAGGGTAGCCTTCAGGCACATGGACAAGGAAATGTTCAGAAATATTTATGTAACCTATGTGAGGCCAAAACTCGAATATGCAGCCCCCTTTTGGAATCCGCACTTGAAAAAGCACATAGCTAAGCTTGAAAAAGTTCAAAGACATGCCACGAAACTGGTGCCAGAAATACGCAATCTCAGTTATGATGAGAGGCTGAGGGAATTAGACTTACCATCACTCGAAGCTAGAAGAGTGAGGGGGGATATGGTGACAGTCTTTAAATTCCTTCATGGTTATGACAGAGTGGATAGGGATCGATATTTTGATATGGCTGGCTCTAGAACTAGAGGTCATAGTTTGAAGCTTCGTAAGAAAAGTTCTTCGCAGGATGTAAAGAAATACTTTTTCAGTGTAAGAGTAGTTGATAATTGGAATTGGCTAAGCGAGGAGGTAGTTAATGCTATCTCAATCCATAGTTTTAAGGACAGGTATGATAAGTATCACTAAGTATAAAATGGAACCGATCAGGAGACGGGAAGATACGAGCTTTGGGCTCTTTCCCGTAAACACAATTAGGTAATCACAATTAGGTAATCACACAAGCTTGACTACTCGGTGGCTGGAGTACAACTTCAAGAGACAGAAAATGAGAGAGATCTAGGAGTAAACATACTGGCAGATTTGTCTCCAAAAATACATATAAATGGCATAGTAAGGGCAGCATATGCATTCTTATCAAATGTAAGGGTAGCCTTCAGGCACATGGACAAGGAAATGTTCAGAAATATTTATGTAACCTATGAGGCCCAAACTCGAATATGCAACCCCCTTTTGGAATCCGCACTTGAAAAAGCACATAGCTAAGCTTGAAAAAGTTCAAAGACATGCCACGAAACTGGTGCCAGAAATACGCAATCTCAGTTATGATGAGAGGCTGGGGGAATTAGACTTACCATCACTCGAAGCTAGAAGAGTGAGGGGGGATATGGTGACAGTCTTTTAATTCCTTCATGGTTATGATAGAGTGGATAGGGATCGATATTTTGATATGGCTGGCTCTAGAACTAGAGGTCATAGATTGAAGCTTCGTAAGAAAAGTTCTTTGCAGGATGTAAGGAAATACTTTTTCAGTGTAAGAGTAGTTGATAATTGGAATTGGCTAAGCGAGGAGGTAGTTAATGCTATCTCAATCCATAGTTTTAAGAACAGGTATGATAAGTATCAGTAAGTATAAAATGGAACCGATCAGGAGACGGGAAGATACGAGCTTTGGGCTCTTTCCCGTAAACACAATTAGGTAATCACAATTAGGTAATCACACACACACACACACACACACACACACACACACACACACACACACACACACACACATGAATATGTTTGCAGATGATGCAAAGATTGTGAAGAAAGTAAAAAACGAGAACAATGGTAGAGAACTTCAGGAGGATGTAAATAATCTGCATGAGTGGTCAGAAAAGTGGCTAATGAAATTCAATACTTCAAAATATAAGGTAATGAGAATGGGTACAAGTGCAAGAAGGCCCAAGCTTGGCTACTCGGTGGCTGGAGTACAACTTCAAGAGACAGAAAATGAGAGAGATCTAGGAGTAAACATACTGGCAGATTTGTCTCCAGAAATACATATAAATGGCATAGTAAGGGCAGCATATGCATTCTTATCAAATGTAAGGGTAGCCTTCAGGCACATGGACAAGGAAATGTTCAGAAATATTTATGTAACCTATGTGAGGCCAAAACTCGAATATGCAGCCCCCTTTTGGAATCCGCACTTGAAAAAGCACATAGCTAAGCTTGAAAAAGTTCAAAGACATGCCACGAAACTGGTGCCAGAAATACGCAATCTCAGTTATGATGAGAGGCTGAGGGAATTAGACTTACCATCACTCGAAGCTAGAAGAGTAAGGGGGGATATGGTGACAGTCTTTAAATTCCTTCATGGTTATGATAGAGTGGATAGGGATCGATATTTCGATATGGCTGGCTCTAGAACTAGAGGTCATAGTTTGAAGCTTCGTAAGAAAAGTTCTTTGCAGGATGTAAGGAAATACTTTTTCAGTGTAAGAGTAGTTGATAATTGGAATTCGCTAAGCGAGGAGGTAGTTAATGCTATCTCAATCCATAGTTTTAAGGACAGGTACGATAAGTATCACTAAGTCTAAAATGGAACCGATCAGGAGACGGGAAGATACGAGCTTTGGGCTCTTTCCCGTAAACACAATTAGGTAATCACAATTAGGTAATCACACACACACACACCACAAGGATTCAGTTTTAGGGCCACTCTTGTTCCTTGTATATGTAAATGACCTACCAGAGTCTGTAAATTCATTCATGAATATGTTTGCAGATGATGCAAAGATTGTGAAGAAAGTAAAAAACGAGAACAATGGTAGAGAACTTCAGGAGGATCTAAATAATCTGCATGAGTGGTCAGAAAAGTGGCTAATGAAATTCAATACTTCAAAATGTAAGGTAATGAGAATGGGTACAAGTGCAAGAAGGCCCAAGCTTGACTACTCGGTGGCTGGAGTACAACTTCAAGAGACAGAAAATGAGAGAGATCTAGGAGTAAACATACTGGCAGATTTGTCTCCAGAAATACATATAAATGGCATAGTAAGGGCAGCATATGCATTCTTATCAAATGTAAGGGTAGCCTTCAGGCACATGGACAAGGAAATGTTCAGAAATATTTATGTAACCTATGTGAGGCCAAAACTCGAATATGCAGCCCCCTTTTGGAATCCGCACTTGAAAAAGCACATAGCTAAGCTTGAAAAAGTTCAAAGACATGCCACGAAACTGGTGCCAGAAATACGCAATCTCAGTTATGATGAGAGGCTGAGGGAATTAGACTTACCATCACTCGAAGCTAGAAGAGTGAGGGGGGATATGGTGACAGTCTTTAAATTCCTTCATGGTTATGACAGAGTGGATAGGGATCGATATTTTGATATGGCTGGCTCTAGAACTAGAGGTCATAGTTTGAAGCTTCGTAAGAAAAGTTCTTCGCAGGATGTAAAGAAATACTTTTTCAGTGTAAGAGTAGTTGATAATTGGAATTCGCTAAGCGAGGAGGTAGTTAATGTTATCTCAATCCATAGCTTTAAGGACAGGTATGATAAGTATCACTAAGTATAAAATGGAACCGATCAGGAGACGGGAAGATACGAGCTTTGGGCTCTTTCCCGTAAACACAATTAGGTAATCACACAAGCTTGACTACTCGGTGGCTGGAGTACAACTTCAAGAGACAGAAAATGAGAGAGATCTAGGAGTAAACATACTGGCAGATTTGTCTCCAAAAATACATATAAATGGCATAGTAAGGGCAGCATATGCATTCTTATCAAATGTAAGGGTAGCCTTCAGGCACATGGACAAGGAAATGTTCAGAAATATTTATGTAACCTATGAGGCCAAAACTCGAATATGCAGCCCCCTTTTGGAATCCGCACTTGAAAAAGCACATAGCTAAGCTTGAAAAAGTTCAAAGACATGCTACGAAACTGGTGCCAGAAATACGCAATCTCAGTTATGATGAGAGGCTGGGGGAATTAGACTTACCATCACTCGAAGCTAGAAGAGTGAGGGGGGATATGGTGACAGTCTTTTAATTCCTTCATGGTTATGATAGAGTGGATAGGGATCGATATTTTGATATGGCTGGCTCTAGAACTAGAGGTCATAGATTGAAGCTTCGTAAGAAAAGTTCTTTGCAGGATGTAAGGAAATACTTTTTCAGTGTAAGAGTAGTTGATAATTGGAATTGGCTAAGCGAGGAGGTAGTTAATGCTATCTCAATCCATAGTTTTAAGAACAGGTATGATAAGTATCAGTAAGTATAAAATGGAACCGATCAGGAGACGGGAAGATACGAGCTTTGGGCTCTTTCCCGTAAACACAATTAGGTAATCACAATTAGGTAATCACACACACACACACACACACACACACACACACACACACACACACACACACACACACACACACACACATGAATATGTTTGCAGATGATGCAAAGATTGTGAAGAAAGTAAAAAACGAGAACAATGGTAGAGAACTTCAGGAGGATGTAAATAATCTGCATGAGTGGTCAGAAAAGTGGCTAATGAAATTCAATACTTCAAAATATAAGGTAATGAGAATGGGTACAAGTGCAAGAAGGCCCAAGCTTGGCTACTCGGTGGCTGGAGTACAACTTCAAGAGACAGAAAATGAGAGAGATCTAGGAGTAAACATACTGGCAGATTTGTCTCCAGAAATACATATAAATGGCATAGTAAGGGCAGCATATGCATTCTTATCAAATGTAAGGGTAGCCTTCAGGCACATGGACAAGGAAATGTTCAGAAATATTTATGTAACCTATGTGAGGCCAAAACTCGAATATGCAGCCCCCTTTTGGAATCCGCACTTGAAAAAGCACATAGCTAAGCTTGAAAAAGTTCAAAGACATGCCACGAAACTGGTGCCAGAAATACGCAATCTCAGTTATGATGAGAGGCTGAGGGAATTAGACTTACCATCACTCGAAGCTAGAAGAGTGAGGGGGGATATGGTGACAGTCTTTAAATTCCTTCATGGTTATGACAGAGTGGATAGGGATCGATATTTTGATATGGCTGGCTCTAGAACTAGAGGTCATAGTTTGAAGCTTCGTAAGAAAAGTTCTTCGCAGGATGTAAAGAAATACTTTTTCAGTGTAAGAGTAGTTGATAATTGGAATTCGCTAAGCGAGGAGGTAGTTAATGCTATCTCAATCCATAGTTTTAAGGACAGGTATGATAAGTATCACTAAGTATAAAATGGAACCGATCAGGAGACGGGAAGATACGAGCTTTGGGCTCTTTCCCGTAAACACAATTAGGTAATCACACAAGCTTGACTACTCGGTGGCTGGAGTACAACTTCAAGAGACAGAAAATGAGAGAGATCTAGGAGTAAACATACTGGCAGATTTGTCTCCAAAAATACATATAAATGGCATAGTAAGGGCAGCATATGCATTCTTATCAAATGTAAGGGTAGCCTTCAGGCACATGGACAAGGAAATGTTCAGAAATATTTATGTAACCTATGAGGCCAAAACTCGAATATGCAGCCCCCTTTTGGAATCCGCACTTGAAAAAGCACATAGCTAAGCTTGAAAAAGTTCAAAGACATGCCACGAAACTGGTGCCAGAAATACGCAATCTCAGTTATGATGAGAGGCTGGGGGAATTAGACTTACCATCACTCGAAGCTAGTAGAGTGAGGGGGGATATGGTGACAGTCTTTTAATTCCTTCATGGTTATGATAGAGTGGATAGGGATCGATATTTTGATATGGCTGGCTCTAGAACTAGAGGTCATAGATTGAAGCTTCGTAAGAAAAGTTCTTTGCAGGATGTAAGGATATACTTTTTCAGTGTAAGAGTAGTTGATAATTGGAATTCGCTAAGCGAGGAGGTAGTTAATGCTATCTCAATCCATAGTTTTAAGAACAGGTATGATAAGTATCAGTAAGTATAAAATGGAACCGATCAGGAGACGGGAAGATACGAGCTTTGGGCTCTTTCCCGTAAACACAATTAGGTAATCACAATTAGGTAATCACACACACACACACACACACACACACACACACATGAATATGTTTGCAGATGATGCAAAGATTGTGAAGAAAGTAAAAAACGAGAACAATAGTAGAGAACTTCAGGAGGATGTAAATAATCTGCATGAGTGGTCAGAAAAGTGGCTAATGAAATTCAATACTTCAAAATATAAGGTAATGAGAATGGGTACAAGTGCAAGAAGGCCCAAGCTTGGCTACTCGGTGGCTGGAGTACAACTTCAAGAGACAGAAAATGAGAGAGATCTAGGAGTAAACATACTGGCAGATTTGTCTCCAGAAATACATATAAATGGCATAGTAAGGGCAGCATATGCATTCTTATCAAATGTAAGGGTAGCCTTCAGGCACATGGACAAGGAAATGTTCAGAAATATTTATGTAACCTATGTGAGGCCAAAACTCGATTATGCAGCCCCCTTTTGGAATCCGCACTTGAAAAAGCACATAGCTAAGCTTGAAAAAGTTCAAAGACATGCCACGAAACTGGTGCCAGAAATACGCAATCTCAGTTATGATGAGAGGCTGAGGGAATTAGACTTACCATCACTCGAAGCTAGAAGAGTGAGGGGGGATATGGTGACAGTCTTTAAATTCCTTCATGGTTATGACAGAGTGGATAGGGATCGATATTTTGATATGGCTGGCTCTAGAACTAGAGGTCATAGTTTGAAGCTTCGTAAGAAAAGTTCTTCGCAGGATGTAAAGAAATACTTTTTCAGTGTAAGAGTAGTTGATAATTGGAATTCGCTAAGCGAGGAGGTAGTTAATGCTATCTCAATCCATAGTTTTAAGGACAGGTATGATAAGTATCACTAAGTATAAAATGGAACCGATCAGGAGACGGGAAGATACGAGCTTTGGGCTCTTTCCCGTAAACACAATTAGGTAATCACAATTAGGTAATCACACACACACACACACACACACACACACACACACACACACACACACATGAATATGTTTGCAGATGATGCAAAGATTGTGAAGAAAGTAAAAAACGAGAACAATAGTAGAGAACTTCAGGAGGATGTAAATAATCTGCATGAGTGGTCAGAAAAGTGGCTAATGAAATTCAATACTTCAAAATATAAGGTAATGAGAATGGGTACAAGTGCAAGAAGGCCCAAGCTTGGCTACTCGGTGGCTGGAGTACAACTTCAAGAGACAGAAAATGAGAGAGATCTAGGAGTAAACATACTGGCAGATTTGTCTCCAGAAATACATATAAATGGCATAGTAAGGGCAGCATATGCATTCTTATCAAATGTAAGGGTAGCCTTCAGGCACATGGACAAGGAAATATTCAGAAATATTTATGTAACCTATGTGAGGCCAAAACTCGAATATGCAGCCCCCTTTTGGAATCCGCACTTGAAAAAGCACATAGCTAAGCTTGAAAAAGTTCAAAGACATGCCACGAAACTGGTGCCAGAAATACGCAATCTCAGTTATGATGAGAGGCTGAGGGAATTAGACTTACCATCACTCGAAGCTAGAAGAGTGAGGGGGGATATGGTGACAGTCTTTAAATTCCTTCATGGTTATGACAGAGTGGATAGGGATCGATATTTTGATATGGCTGGCTCTAGAACTAGAGGTCATAGTTTGAAGCTTCGTAAGAAAAGTTCTTCGCAGGATGTAAAGAAATACTTTTTCAGTGTAAGAGTAGTTGATAATTGGAATTCGCTAAGCGAGGAGGTAGTTAATGCTATCTCAATCCATAGTTTTAAGGACAGGTATGATAAGTATCACTAAGTATAAAATGGAACCGATCAGGAGACGGGAAGATACGAGCTTTGGGCTCTTTCCCGTAAACACAATTAGGTAATCACACAAGCTTGACTACTCGGTGGCTGGAGTACAACTTCAAGAGACAGATAATGAGAGAGATCTAGGAGTAAACATACTGGCAGATTTGTCTCCAAAAATACATATAAATGGCATAGTAAGGGCAGCATATGCATTCTTATCAAATGTAAGGGTAGCCTTCAGGCACATGGACAAGGAAATGTTCAGAAATATTTATGTAACCTATGAGGCCAAAACTCGAATATGCAGCCCCCTTTTGGAATCCGCACTTGAAAAAGCACATAGCTAAGCTTGAAAAAGTTCAAAGACATGCCACGAAACTGGTGCCAGAAATACGCAATCTCAGTTATGATGAGAGGCTGGGGGAATTAGACTTACCATCACTCGAAGCTAGAAGAGTGAGGGGGGATATGGTGACAGTCTTTTAATTCCTTCATGGTTATGATAGAGTGGATAGGGATCGATATTTTGATATGGCTGGCTCTAGAACTAGAGGTCATAGATTGAAGCTTCGTAAGAAAAGTTCTTTGCAGGATGTAAGGATATACTTTTTCAGTGTAAGAGTAGTTGATAATTGGAATTCGCTAAGCGAGGAGGTAGTTAATGCTATCTCAATCCATAGTTTTAAGAACAGGTATGATAAGTATCAGTAAGTATAAAATGGAACCGATCAGGAGACGGGAAGATACGAGCTTTGGGCTCTTTCCCGTAAACACAATTAGGTAATCACAATTAGGTAATCACACACACACACACACACACACACACACATGAATATGTTTGCAGATGATGCAAAGATTGTGAAGAAAGTAAAAAACGAGAACAATAGTAGAGAACTTCAGGAGGATGTAAATAATCTGCATGAGTGGTCAGAAAAGTGGCTAATGAAATTCAATACTTCAAAATATAAGGTAATGAGAATGGGTACAAGTGCAAGAAGGCCCAAGCTTGGCTACTCGGTGGCTGGAGTACAACTTCAAGAGACAGAAAATGAGAGAGATCTAGGAGTAAACATACTGGCAGATTTGTCTCCAGAAATACATATAAATGGCATAGTAAGGGCAGCATATGCATTCTTATCAAATGTAAGGGTAGCCTTCAGGCACATGGACAAGGAAATGTTCAGAAATATTTATGTAACCTATGTGAGGCCAAAACTCGAATATGCATCCCCCTTTTGGAATCTGCACTTGAAAAAGCACATAGCTAAGCTTGAAAAAGTTCAAAGACATGCCACGAAACTGGTGCCAGAAATACGCAATCTCAGTTATGATGAGAGGCTGAGGGAATTAGACTTACCATCACTCGAAGCTAGAAGAGTGAGGGGGGATATGGTGACAGTCTTTAAATTCCTTCATGGTTGTGATAGAGTGGATAGGGATCGATATTTTGATATGGCTGGCTCTAGAACTAGAGGTCATAGTTTGAAGCTTCGTAAGAAAAGTTCTTTGCAGGATGTAAGGAAATACTTTTTCAGTGTAAGAGTAGTTGATAATTGGAATTCGCTAAGCGAGGAGGTAGTTAATGCTATCTCAATCCATAGTTTTAAGGACAGGTATGATAAGTATCGCTAAGTCTAAAATGGAACCGATCAGGAGACGGGAAGATACGAGCTTTGGGCTCTTTCCCGTAAACACAATTAGGTAATCACAATTAGGTAATCACACACACGAGCACACCGCGCGTTCAGTGACACACGGAACTGCTCCTCTTAAATTTTTAATTGTTTCGAGTGACTAAGTGCTTAGTGGAAAACTTTACCATAATTTCCCTAAATCTGAAATCCTGCAGAGTATTGTGAGTACAAAACTTTTATTTGTTGTATGACGAGACTGTCCAAAATATTAAAGGAAAAAAAAAATTGAGAACATTTTTCGTGAGGGGAGAGAGAAGCTGCCGTCCATTTCTGCCTTGAAGGAAATTTAGAAGAGTTGCCAGAGGTGAAGCCATCACATCACATTACCTAATTTTTTGTGTAAACTGGGGAAAGCTCTTAAGCCGTTTACCTGATCCTGTGGTTCCATATATTGTTAAAATCAGTATCCTTCCCATTTATATTAACTTGTTAGTTAGTTTGATACACGAAATAATTGAATAAGTAAAAAAAAAAACAAAAACAAATATCCACCTGTCAACAGTACTGAGTTAGGTTGCCAAGTAGTACAGCTGTCTTATTTTCTTCATTTTTTTTTTGCTTTTCTTTTAGCTTTCTCTTTTACTATTTTGTTTTTATTTTGTATATATATTGAGTTAAATGTAAAGTCTAATCTTGTGATAACATACCTTGGTTAGCAAGTGAGTTTATCAGTTAGGAAGAATATATAGCAGAAACAGGTGGCACCTCAGACACAGGTTTGAATTTTTCCTTCAGGTTTGACTTTTGTTTTGTTGCATTTTTTTTCTCTTTCTTTTTATCCTTAAATTACCATGGTCAAGTTTTTAAGTTAAGATGTGTGTTACCAGAAAAGAGATAAACTGAGTCACTAAATAGCACTTATATGGAGATATAAAAATTCGGTGTGAAGCTTAATTAAAAGTTTTTCTCTTTTTTTTATTTTTTCCTCCTTCTCGTCTTCTTTCTATATTCTGTGAGAGGGAGAACATAAAAATGACGCCATCTCTGTCCCAAACCTCTCCCATCCATGGGTCGGTAGGAGGGGTAGCCATCAGGAGACTCAAACAGAAAATCAAGAATTTAGAGGAAATGGTTATAAGCCTTGATGATAAAATTCAGAATATGGATGGAGAAATGAAAGAGAATGAAACACTCAGAGAGCAAATAAGATCTTTGGAGGAAGCAAATAAAGCACAAGGGCAGGAGAGAAAGGAACTGGAAAAAAGAATAAAGAAGCTGGAAGGGGAAAAGAGTCAACTAGAATCTAGACTTTCTAAACAAGAAGATAAAAACAAACAGCTGAATGACAACCTAAAGGAATTAGATGTTAGTTCACTGCTCTCTTCTGAGAGAGACGAGATTGCTGCTTGGAATGTCCAGATTAAGGAAAACATTGAACAGTTCAGAAAAGAGTTCCAGGAGCTAAATATGGAAAATGATGCCATGAAAACTTCCTTTGCTGATGCACTAAAGGGGAATGTGGCAGTAAAAGAGGCTGTAAAGGTGGTGGCACTGGAAAACATACAAACAGTTGACTATAAAGAGACAGTAATCGAAAAAATGAAAGACGTTGTGATGGAAAGGGCAAACCCACTCATCAGACAGGCACTTGATAAGGAGAAGACAGTGGTAATCTCAGGCATAAGCGAGTCCCAGGAGCCAACATGGCAGGGGAGACTTGAA
This sequence comes from Halocaridina rubra, assembly GCA_037179515.1. Lineage (NCBI taxonomy): Eukaryota > Metazoa > Arthropoda > Malacostraca > Decapoda > Atyidae > Halocaridina > Halocaridina rubra. The sequence continues at coordinate 122,035 of JAXCGZ010011376.1, read as the reverse complement.
GAAAGTAAAGCTAGGGTTGTAGACCTGATAAGAAAGCTTGGAGTAGTATGTGGTCCTCCTGAGGATATTGTAAACATACACCAACTAGGTAAATATTCGAGGGAAGGAAAGCCGAGACCAACAAAAGTAACCTTTGAGAGAGGGGAAACATGTAGGGAAATATTGTTGAGAAAAAAAAGTCTAAAAGACCTTCAAGAATTCAAGTTCATTAGACAATACAGAACACAAAAAGAGATGGGAAAGATAAAAAACTTGTTGCAAGAGGCAAGAAGGTTAAATGATGAAAGAAATGAAGAAGAGAAGAAAAATTTTCATTACAGAGTTCTTCCAGACAAAGGGGAGATAAAGAAGATAATGACAGAAGATCAGGGGATGGGGCCTCATTAAGATTGTTATACACAAATGCTGATGGATTAGCTGGTAAGGCAGTAGAATTAAAAGATAGGATTCACAACAGTAAGGCAGATATAGTAGCAATTACAGAGACTAAGTTGAGTGAGGACATAAACAGTGTCACAGTTTTTCCTAAGGGCTTCAGAATACTAAGGGTTGAAAGATCTGAGAGGACTGGTGGAGGGATAGTACTGCTCATATGTGAAAGGATTCAAGTTGAAATAAACTTGGCTATAGAAAGTGAGTTCAAGGAATTGCTTGTTGCTCGCATAAATACTGGGTCAGAGATCATTATAATAACTGATGTATATAACTCACCAAGGAACCAAAATAGGCTTGAAGTTTATGAGGAAAGTCATATAGGTACTATTGAAGTCATAAACTCAGTTGTTAACATGGCACAGGAAAAAAAATGCAGGATTTTGATTATGGGAGACTTTAATCATAAAGAGATAGATTGGATAAATCTTGACCCACACAGTGGTGAGGAGTCATTCGGGGCAAGATTCCTAGATTGCGTACAAGGGAATTTCCTACACCAACATGTAATGGAACCAACAAAGGCTAGGGGTGGGGATGAGCCATCACTACTTGATCTAGTGTTCACAGATAATGTGTTGGATATTGAAAAAATTGAGTATGAACCACCAATGGGAAAGAGTGACCACTGTGTGTTGTTGATGGAGTATATCATTGAAGATATTCTTCCTGAGAGTAGTGGCACTGAGGACATGAGGATGAACTATCCGAAAGGAGATTACATCAAAATGAATGAGCTTTTTGCAGTTATTGACTGGAGAACCTTATTTTACAACAAATCTGTACAAGAAATGTATGACATCTTTTGTGAGAAATATGGGAAGATAGTAGATTGCTGCATACCTGTCACCAAAGTAGGTGTAATTCATGCCAGAGAGAAATGGTTCGATAATGGGTGTAAAAGAGCTAAGGAGTGGAGAGACAAATGCTGGAAAAGGTATAGGAGGAGAAAAATCATAAATGCCTGGCAAACCTACAAAAGAGCAAGAAATGACTACCTAAGTAAAAGGAAAGAGGCAGAGAGAGACTATGAGAGGGACATCACCAGGAAGGCTAAAGAAAATCCCAAGCTTTTCCACAGCTTTATCAGAGGAAAACTGAAGGTAAAAGAACAGGTTTTAAGGCTAAAGAGAGTGGATGGAAGCATCACTGAGACGGATGAAGAGAGTTGCAAAGAATTGAACAAGGAGTTTCAGTCAGTATTTACAGTAGAAAATACCCCACCCCATCAGATTGCAGTGATAGAAGCTCAAGGGCTGGTATTAGAGAACATCAACCTTACAGCCACAGAGGTATGCAAAGCGCTGATAGATTTAGATGTTCATAAAGCTACAGGTCCTGATGACATATCCCCTCATGTGCTTAAAAAATGCGCAAACACAATATCAGTGGCAATAAGTATCATATATAAGGAGTTACTGGAGTCGGGGGAGATTCCAAGATGCTGGAAACAAGCAAATGTGATACCTATCTTCAAAAAGGTAAGGAGGGATACGGCTCTGAACTATAGACCAGTTTCCTTGACCAGCATAGTTTGCAAAGTTATGGAGAAACTACTAAGGAAACATATCTCTCTTCACTTGGAATTCTTCAACTTTTTGTCAGTGAGGCAACATGGCTTCAGAGAAGGTAGATCAACAGTAACAAACTTATTAGAATTTTATGATGAGGTAAGCCAAATCTTACAGGAAAGAGAGGGCTGGGCAGATTGCATAGTCCTAGACTTCCAGAAAGCGTTTGACACTGTTCCACATTTGAGACTTATTAGGAAGCTGCAATCAATGGCTAGAATAGGTGGAAATGTTTTGGAATGGATAAAAACTTACTTAGAAGGAAGGGAACAGAGGGTTAGAGTAAGACACTGAGTGTCTGAATGGAGAAGAGTTAGTAGTGGAGTTCCACAGGGTTCAGTTTTAGGGCCACTTTTGTTCCTTGTATATGTAAATGACCTACCAGAGTCTGTAAATTCATTCATGAATATGTTTGCAGATGATGCAAAGATTATGAAGAAAGTAAAAAACGAGAACAATGGTAGAGAACTTCAGGAGGATCTAAATAATCTGCATGAGTGGTCAGAAAAGTGGGTAATGAAATTCAATACTTCAAAATGTAAGGTAATGAGAATGGGTACAAGTGCAAGAAGGCCCAAGCTTGACTACTCGGTGGCTGGAGTACAACTTCAAGAGAGAGAAAATGAGAGAGATCTAGGAGTAAACATACTGGCAGATTTGTCTCCAGAAATACATATAAATGGCATAGTAAGGGCAGCATATGCATTCTTATCATATGCAATGGTAGCCTTCAGGCACATGGACAAGGAAATGTTCAGAAATATTTATGTAACCTATGTGAGGCCAAAACTCGAATATGCAACCCCCTTTTGGAATCCGCACTTGAAAAAGCACATAGTTAAGCTTGAAAAAGTTCAATGACATGCCATGAAACTGGTGCCAGAAATACGCAATCTCAGTTATGATGAGAGGCTGAGGGAATTAGACTTACCATCACTCGAAGCTAGAAGAGTGAGGGGGGATATGGTGACAGTCTTTAAATTCCTTCATGGTTATGATAGAGTGGATAGGGATCGATATTTTGATATGGCTGGCTCTAGAACTAGAGGTCATAGTTTGAAGCTTCCTAAGAAAAGTTCTTTGCAGGATGTAAGGAAATACTTTTTCAGTGTAAGAGTAGTTGATAATTGGAATTGGCTAAGCGAGGAGGTAGTTAATGCTATCTCAATCCATAGTTTTGAGGACAGGTATGATAAGTATCACTAAGTATAAAATGGAACCGATCATTAGACGGGAAGATACGAGCTTTGGGCTCTTTCCCGTAAACACAATTGGGTAATCACAATTAGGTAATCACACACAGAAAAGAGGCTGTAAAGGTGGTGGCACTGGAAAACATACAAACAGTTGACTATAAAGAGACAGTAATCGAAAAAATGAAAGACGTTGTGATGGAAAGGGCAATCCCACTCATCAAATAGGCACTTATTAAAGAGAAGACAGTGGTAATCTCAGGCATAAGCGAATCCCAGGAGCCAACATGGCAGGGGAGACTTGAAGAAAATAAAGCTAGGGTTGTAGACCTGATAAGAAAGCTTGGAGTAGTTTGTGGTCCTGAGGATATTGGAAACATACACCAACTAGGTAAATAATCGAGGGAAGGAAAACCGAGACCAATAAAAGTAACCTTTGAGAGAGGGGAAACATGTAGGGAAATATTGTTGAGAAAAAAAAGTCTAAAAGACCTTCATGAATTCAAAGAAGTGTTCATTAGATGATACAGAACACAGGAAGAGATGGGAAAGATCAAAAACTTGTTGGAAGAGGCAAGAAGGTTAAATGAGGAAAGAAATGAAGAAGGGAAGAAAAATTTTCATTTCAGAGTTCATCCAGACATAGGGGAGATAAAGAAGATAATGACAGAAGATCAGGGGATGGGGCCTCATTAAGATTGTTATACACAAAGGCTGATGGATTAGCTGGTAAGGCAGTAGAATTAAAAGATAGGATTCACAACAGTAAGGCAGATATAGTAGCAATTACAGAGACTAAGTTGAGTGAGGACATAAACAGTGTCACAGTTTTTCCCATGGGCTTCAGAATATTAAGGGTTGAAAGATCTGAGAGGACTGGTGGAGGGATAGCACTGCTCATATGTGAAAGGATTCAAGTTGAAATAAACTTGGCTATAGAAAGTGAGTTCAAGGAATTGCTTGTTGCTCGCATAAATACTGGGTCAGAGAGCATTATAATAACTGTTGTATATAACTCACCAAGGCACCAGAATAGGCTTGAAGTTTATGAGGAAAGTCATATAGGTACTATTGAAGTCATAAACTCAGTTGTTAACATGGCACGGGAGAAAAAAATGTAGGATTTTGATTATGGGAGATTTTAATCATAAAGAGATAGACTGGATAAAGCTTGACTCACACAATGGTGAGGACTCATTTGGGGCAAGATTCCTAGATTGCGTACAAGGGAGTTTCCTACACCAACATGTAATGGAACCAACGAGGGCCAGGGGTGGGGATGAGCCATCACTGCTTGATCTAGTGTTCACAGATAATGTGTTGGATATTGAAAAAATTGAGTATGAACCACCAATTAGAAAGAGTGACCACTGTGTGTTGTTGGAGTATATCATTGAAGATATTCTTCCTGAGAGTAGAGGCACTGAGGACATGAGGAGGAACTATCTGAAAGGAGATTACATCAAAATGAATGAGCATTTTGCAGTTAGTGACTGGAGAACCTTATTTTACAACAAATCTGTACAAGAAATGTATGACATCTTTTGTGAGAAATATGGGAAGATAGTAGATTGCTGCATACCTGTCACCAAAGTAGGTGTAATTCATGCCTGAGAGAAATGGTTCGATAATGGGTGTAAAAGAGCTAAGGAGTGGAGAGACAAATGCTGGAAAAGGTATAGGAGGAGAAAAAACATAAATGCCTGGCAAACCTACAAAAGAGCAAGAAATGACTACCTAAGTAAAAGGAGAGAGGCAGAGAGAGACTATGAGAGGGACATCACCAGGAAGGCTAAAAAAAATCCCAAGCTTTTCCACAGCTTTATCAGAGGAAAACTGAAGGTAAAAGAACAGGTTTTAAGGCTAAAGAGAGCGGATGGATGCATCACTGAGACTGATGAAGAGATCTGCAAAGAATTGAACAAGGAGTTTCAATCAGTATTTACAGTAGAAAATACCCCATCAAATCAGATTGCAGAGATAGAAGCTCAAGGGCTGGTATTAGAGAACATCAACCTTACAGCTACAGAGGTATGCAAAGCGCTGATGGATTTAGATGTTCATAAAGCTACAGGTCCTGATGACATATCCCATGTACTTAAAAAATGTACAAACTCAATATCAGTGGCACTAAGTATCATATTTAAAGAGTCACTGGAGTCAGGGGAGATTCCAAGATGCTGGAAACAAGCAAATGTGATACCTATCTTCAAAAAGGTAAGGAGGGATACGGCTCTGAGCTATAGACCAGTTTCCTTGACCAGCATAGTTTGCAAAGTTATGGAGAAACTACTAAGGAAACATATCTCTCTTCACTTGGAATCCTTCAACTTTTTGTCAGTGAGGCAACATGGCTTCAGAGAAGGTAGATCAACAGTAACAAACTTATTAGAATTTTATAATGAGGTAAGCCAAATCTTACAGGAAAGAGAGGGCTGGGCAGATTGCATATTCCTAGACTTCCAGAAAGCGTTTGACACTGTTCCACATGGGAGTCTTATTAGGAAGCTGCAATCAATGGCTAGAATAGGTGGAAATGTTTTGGAATGGATAAAAACTTACTTAGAAGGAAGGGAACAGAGGGTTAGAGTAAGACACTGAGTGTCTGAATGGAGAAGAGTTAGTAGTGGAGTTCCACAGGGTTCAGTTTTAGGGCCACTTTTGTTCATTGTATATGTACATGACCTACCAGAGTCTGTAAATTCATTCATGAATATGTTTGCAGATGATGCAAAGATTGTGAAGAGAGTAAAAAACGAGAACAATGGTAGAGAACTTCAGGAGGATCTAAATAATCTGCATGAGTGGTCAGAAAAGTGGGTAATGAAATTCAATACTTCAAAATGTAAGGTAATGAGAATGGGTACAAGTGCAAGAAGGCCCAAGCTTGACTACTCGGTGGCTGGAGTACAACTTCAAGAGAGAGAAAATGAGAGAGATCTAGGAGTAAACATATTGGCAGATTTGTCTCCAGAAATACATATAAATGGCATAGTAAGGGCAGCATATGCATTCTTATCAAATGTAAGCGTAGCCTTCAGGCACATGGACAAGGAAATGTTCAGAAATATTTATGTAACCTATGTGAGGCCAAAACTCGAGTATGCAGCCCCCATTTGAAATCCACACTTGAAAAAGCACATAGCTAAGCTTGAAAAAGTTCAAAGACATGCCACGAAACTGGTGCCAGAAATACGCAATCTCAGTTATGATGAGAGGCTGAGGGAATTAGACTTCCCATCACTCGAAGCTAGAAGAGTGAGCGGGGATATGGTGACAGTCTTTAAATTCCTTCATGGTTATGATAGAGTGGATAGGGATCGATATATTGATATGGCTGGCTCTAGAACTAGAGGTCATAGTTTGAAGCTTCGTAAGAAAAGTTCTTTGCAGGATGTAAGGAAATACTTTTTCAGTGTAAGAGTAGTTGATAATTGGAATTCGCTAAGCGAGGAGGTAGTTAATGCTATCTCAGTCAATAGTTTTAAGGACAGGTATGATAAGTATCATAAGTTTAAAATGGAACCGATCATTAGACGGGAAGATACGAGCTTTGGGCTCTTTCCTGTAAACACAATTAGGTAACCAAATAAGCACATTACATATGGGAAAACATGAATAATTTTTTACCCCGACCGGGACTCGAACCTAGGACTTATGATTACTAAGTCAAGGTGCTACTACTACACCACAGAAGGTTAAAAGAAATCCATCCTTATAGCTTATATCTGCTATACCTTATAGCAGATATAAGCTATAAGGCTGGTATCCTTTTAACCTTCTGTGGTGTAGTGGTAACGCCTTGACTTAGTAATCATAAGTCTTAGATTCGACTCCCGGTCGGGGTAAAAAAAAATTTTTCACAATTAGGTAATCACAATTAGGTAATCACACAGAAAATACGAGCTTTGGGCTCTTTCCCGTAGACACAATTAGGTAATCACAATTAGGTAATCACACACATACACACACACACACACACACACACACACACACACACACACACACACACACACACACACTTCCATTTATTGTTATAATCAGTATCCTTCCCATTTATATTAACTTGATAGTTAATTTGATACACAAAATAATTGAATAATTAAATAAATACCAAAACTACACCTGTCAGCAGTACTGAGTTAAGTTGCCAAGTAGCACAGCTGTCTCATTTTTCTTCATTTTTTTTCCTTACTTTCTCTTTTATTATTTTTCATTTTGTATATATTGAGTTAAATGTAAAGTCTGATCCTGTGATAACATACCTTGGTTAGCAAGTGAGTTTATCAGTTAAGAAGAATATACTGTATAGCAGAAACAGGTGGGTGTCTCCTCAGATACAACTTAGAATTTTCCTTCAAGTGGACTTTTGTTTTTGCATTTTTTTTACCCTCATATTACCAAAGTCAAATTTCGAGTTAGGATGGGTGTTACCAGAAAAGTGATAAATTGAGTAACTAAATAGTACTTATATGAAGATATAGATATTCTGTGTGAAACTTAAATAGAAGCTTTCCTCTTTTTTATTTTGCTCTTTCTCTTCTTCTTCTTTCTATATTCTGTGAAAGGGAAAACATGAAAATGAGGCCATCTCTGTCCCCCCCACCTATGGGTCGGGTAGGGATGATAGAGGATCTCCATGGGATGTAGCAGCAGGAGGAGGAGTAGCTATTAGGAGATTAAAACAGAAAATCAAGGATTTAGAGGCAATGGTTATAAGCGTTGATGATAAAATTTGGAGTATGGATAGAGAAATGAAAGAAAAATAAACACTCAGAGAGGAAATAAGATATATGGAGGAAGCAAATAAAGCACAAGGGCAGGAGAGAAAGGAACTAGAAAAACGAATAAAGAAGCTGGAAGGGGAAAAGAGTGAACTAGAAACCAGAATATCCAAACAAGAAGATAACAACAAACAGCTGAATGACAACCTAAATGAATTAGATGTTAGTTCACTGCTCTCTTCTGAGAGAGACGAGATTGCAGCTTGGAATGTTCAGATTAAGGAAAACATCGAACAGTTTAGAAAAGAGTTTCAGGAGCTGAATATGGAACATGATGCCATGAAAAACATACAAACAGTGGACTATAAAGATACAGCATTAAAAAAAATGAAAGACATTGTGATGGAAAGGGCAAATCCACTGATTAAACAGGCACTTGATAAAGAGAAGACAGTGGTAATCTCAGGCATAAGTGAATCCCAGGAGCCAACATGGCAGGGGAAACTTGAAGAAAATAAGGCTAGGGTTGTAGACCTGATAAAAAAGTTTGGAGCAGTTTGTGGTCCTGAGGATATTGTAAACATTCACCAACTAGGCAAATATTCGAGGGAGGGAAAGCAGAGACCAACAAAAGTAACCTTTGAGAGAGGGGAAACATGTAAAGAAATATTGATAAGGAAAAAAATCTAAAAGAACTTCAAGAATTCAAAGAACTGTTCATTAGACGATACAGAAGACAGGAGAGATGGGAAAGATAAAAAACTTGTTGCAAGAGGCAAGAAGGTTAAATGAGGAAAGAAATGAAGAAGAGAAGAAAATTTTTTATTTCAGAGTTCTTCCAGACAGAGGGGAGATAAAGAAGATAACGACAGAAGATCAGGAGATGGGGTCTCATTAAGATTGTTATGCACAAATGCTGATGGATTAGCTGGTAAGGCAATAGAATTAATAGATAGGATTTACAACAGTAAGGCAGATATAGTAGCAGTTACAGAGACTAAGTTGAGTGAGGACATAAACAGTGTCACAGTTTTTCCTAAGGGCTTCAGAATATTAAGGGTTTTAAGGCTAAAGAGAGCGGATGGAAGCATCACTGAGACGGATGAAGAGATCTGCAAAGAATTGAACAAGGTGCTTCAGTCAGTATTTACAGTAGAAAATAACCCACCCCCTCAGATTGCAGAGATAGAAGCTCACAGGCCCGTATTAGAGAACATCAACCTTTCAGACACAGAGGTATGCAAAGGGCTGATGGAGTTAGATGTCCATAAAGCTACAGGTCCTGATGACATATCCCCTCGTGTGCTTAAAAAATGCACAAACTCAATATCAGTGGCACTAAGTATCATATTTAAAAAGTCACTGGAGTCAGGGGAGATTCCAAGATGCTGGAAACAAGCAAACGTGATACCTATCTTCAAAAAGGGAAGGAGGGATACGGCTCTAAACTATAGACCAGTTTCCTTGACCAGCATAGTTTGCAAAGTTATGGAGAAACTCCTAAGGAAACAAATCTCTCTTCACTTGAAATCCTTCAACTTTTTGTCAGTGAGACAACATGGGTTCCGAGAAGGTAGATCAACAGTAACAAATTTATTATAATTTTATGATAAGGTAAGCCGAATCTTACAGGAAATATGGCTGGGCAGATTGCATGTTCCTAGACTTCCAGAAAGCATTTCACACAGTCCCACCACTACTACTACTATTACGTGAGACGGCACTGTTTACAAGTCGTGAGCTCTCCTATATTTAGGAATAAACAAGAGACCGTGACCTGCTACAAACGTTAAATCACCCAAGCAAGGTATCTAAGACCACAGTGACTCTCTAGAGGGTTTTGCAGGAGTTGTGACTAGTGCTGAACGTAATTTTTTTGAAGTGAAATATTTGAAAGATTTGAATCCCTACTCTACATCCCCTCTTGACCCGTTGGCTGACTTCTGAGCATGCGCACTGGTGTTGTGACGTCACTGAGCTTCCACCGTGGCCTTGCTTAACAACAATGGATCCAACTGTTATTACCAAACTGTTGGAATCTCAAGAAAATGCTTATAAGAATGCTATGGAGGTAATGGTGAAACAGCTTAGTGACAGGATAAAATCACTTGAATCCACTGTTTCCGACCTGACGACAAGCCTGGAGTTCAGCCAGAGAGAAATTGATGACCTCAAATCGACTATTAAAATTCATGAGAAAGATAAGAGTAACGACAAAGAAACAATCGATAATCTATCTCAACAAATAAATTCTGCAAATCAACAAATAACCACCTTAGAGGAACTCTTGAATCACCAAGAAGGCTATTCCAGAAGAAACAACATCCGATTAAGCGGTGTAGAGAAGAGACGCGATGGGGAGACCTGGGAGCAAACAACGACGATGGTATCAGCCCTGATAGCCGATAAGTTACAGCTAGAAGGCATGACGTTGGAAAGGGCGCACAGGGTGGGACCACTTCGTGATGACAAACTTCGCACCATAGTGGCTCGTTTCTCCAACTACTATGACAGAGAGACGGTCATGCGAAATGCCAAAAAGTTGAAAGGCACGAAGATCTACATTAATGATGACCTGTGTGCCGCATCACAGGCAATAAACTCTGCACAGATGCCACAACTAAAAAAGGCTAGATCAGAAGGGAAAATTGCCTTTTTTAAATATACGAAACTCATCGTGAAAGAACGATATAACACCGAGAGTGTGGCTGATACTGTGGGTGCTGTGGGTGGCGTGGATGAGGAGTTGACCAGGATCGGTGGTGCGGGGGTGGGGGGCGAGGGAATGGGGGGGGAGAGTGATATGTCATCACCCGCACCCTTTCCTGCCGTGTCTCCCGCCACGGGAGCAATAAAATGCTCGCACCCTAAACCAGTAAATGGCCGGAAGTACCCTGTAAGAGTTGGTAGAAGTAAATAGTAGCTTGTAAGTCAGTAATGTAAAAGTAGTGTAATTTATTTCTTCACCATGGCTGTAAATAGATACCTCCCATACTATTCCATTAGTGATGATGAACTAATAAGGCTAACAAACAATGACAAAGTACTCCCCGATTATTTATGTATCAATGAGCTTGATAACATGGTATTTAACCCACTTGATCTTGAAAATGAAATAGATTTGTTTTTGAATAATATGAGAAATGCAACCAACACTTTTTCAATTTATATATACTTAAATGAACTGTATTCAAAATTAAATAAATCTAATGCATTTTCGGTTTTGTGCATGAACATTAGAAGTCTTGCAAATAATCTTCAAATATTTGTTGATCAATGTTTAGCAGAAAATAATATATGTGATGTAATGGGTTTTTCGGAGACTAGGCTGGATAATGATATTGAATCATTGTATAATATAACAGGGTACAATATGTTCACTCAGAACAGAGACAGGAAAGGTGGAGGTGTATGTATGTATGTAGCTAATAAGTATAGCTCGAGTGTTATAAAGGAGTGCAGTTTGATGGAACGATTCATTGAATGTGTTAGTGTACAGGTACATAACGGTAAGGAAAATTGCTTCTTTGCATCTGTATATAGACCACCAATGGGGAACATGCCTGAATTCCTTGAAGCTTTACTGAAAGTATTTGATTTTGCAGCAAGAAAAAAGTACAAAACTATTTATTTATATGGTGATTGGAACTTGGATTTGTTCAAAATAAATTATCAAAGAGTAACTGATTTTATAAACATAATGTATTCACGTGGCTGCTTTCCAGTAACTACTAAACCTACGAGAGTAACTGAAAATAGTGCATCTCTAATCGATCATATCTGGACCACAAATCTTGAAGACAACACAAGTAATTACATAGTGTACACAGACATAACAGATCATTTCGCAGTATACTCCCAGTTTAGAAAAGAACATAAGTTTGATGCATATGTAGAAAAAAGACATTACTCTGATGATAACATAGCTAAATTTACTAGAGATATATCACATGAAAAATGGTAACATGTCATAGACCTAAATAATGCAAATGAAGCTTTTAATAAATCTCACTGTACAATTAGAGATAAATTCCTAGACTGCTTTCCTCTAAGAAAATCGACTGTAAATAATAAAAACAACAGATGCCCACACATAACTGCAGGTTTAAAAAATAGTATCAAAGAAAAACACCGATTAGAAAGGCTTGCATCAAAATGGCCTTTGTCTTTTGGAACCAGATATAAAGCTTACAGGAACAAATTAGTAACACTACTCCGAGCTGCAAAAAATAGATATTTTCAGGATAAGCTTAAGAAGGAACAAGGAAACAGCAAGTCCACCTGGAATACAATAACCAGCCTAATGGGACGAAAACAAATTAATCATTCAAAGGAAATCAAATTAAAAACGATAATGATCACACTGCAAACATCTTTAACAATCATTTCTTAACTATAGCACAACCAACACAGGAACAACAAAATGTTCAACAAAACTCACTCCGACAGTTTCTTAATAATCCACCAGACTTTTCGTTTTACTTGTATCCTGTAACAAGGGAGGAAGTCACTTAATATATAAAAACCTTAAAACCAAATACAGCGTCGGGATATGATGAAATTCCATCAAAACTACTCCAGGTCACTGCCTATTACATTGGTACCCCACTTACCCACATAATCAATCTATGTTTTCAGCAAGGATGTTTTCCAGACAAACTATAAAGTGCGAAAGTAATACCTATATTTAAGTCAGGCACTGTGGATGATGAAAATAACTATAGACCTATATCAATCTTACCGTCCTTAAGTAAAGTGTTTGAAAAAGCGATTGTTCACAGACTTAAAGAATTCCTTGAAAAGTTCAACCTATTATCAAAAAATCAATACGGATTCCGTAATAATAAGACCACTGAAAAAGCAATAATGAACTTTACAAGTGATGTTTATCAAAATTTGGAAAATAAAAACTTTGTTGCAGGGGTTTTCCTAGACTTGTCCAAAGCATTTGACTCATTAGACCATGATATACTAATAGAAAAACTAAATTGTGTGGGTACTAGGGGAACACCATTACAGTTATTTAAGAGCTACTTGAAAAATAGAAAACAAGCCGTATATTGTAATGAGAAAGCATCTTTGATGCAAACTATTGAGAGGGGAGTACCACAGGGATCAATACTGGGCCCATTGTTATTTTTAGTTTATATAAATGATATTTCCAATGCTAGTAATAAATTCAAATATATTCTTTATGCAGATGACACCAACCTTCTCTTGCATGATAATAACCTTGACCACCTGCATTCTGTTTTAAATAGTGAACTAGAAAAAATTAACAACTGGGTCTCTGTTAATAAATTAAAGCTAAATGTTTCCAAAACTGACTATATCTTATTTCAAAATAGATCTGTAGTACACAATATTGGTCAAGTTAATATGAATGGGTATGAAGTTAAAAGAGTTGCTTGTAAGAAATTTTTGGGAGTAATTATTGATGAAAATTTAAGTTGGAAATATCATATTCAATCTGTCTGCTCAAAACTGTCCAAGACGTGTGGAATTTTGTATAAGATTCGCCAAAACCTGACAAATGAGGCCTTAAAAAGCATATACTATTCCCTGTGTTACCCTCATATTATATACTGTTTGTCCATCCGGGGCTGTACTTGGCCGTCAATTGTAAGGGATGTATTTGTAACTCAGAAAAGACTGATCAGAACTATTACATATAGTGGAAAATATGACTCAACTTCCTCTTTATTCAAGGAGCTAAACTTGCTTAAATTTAATTACTTGATACAATATTTCTGTCTTATTATTATACATAGTGATGTTAATGATAACAGAAAATTATTTAGATTTATTCAACACAACCATGGAACCAGAGGTAACAATATAAATTTGATATGTCCACAGCCGAGAACAACCTTGCACAAATTTTCTATTCACTGTTTTGGCCCAAAATGTTGGAATGCATTACCAGAAGATTTAAAAACAATAACTGGCACAACTTTATTTAAAAAGAAACTCAAACAGCATTTATTTACTAGGCAATATCAAGCAGTTGTTGATTAATAATTAATACAGTATTGTGTATCATTAAGTCCAGGTTAAGGTCAGGCTACTGTTTTGTTTTATTACAAGATAAGTATGAGATTGCTATATTGGAGCTTTTGTTAACTATTGCCGTCATACTTTAAATTATGCGAAATGTATATTAAACTGCCTGCCAAGGAGCTCTTGCTCAGCAGGCTAGTGCCTCTGAATATAATGTATATATTTATTCATGTATGTATTCTAAATATTTGGCAATAAAATCTATGACTATGACATGGGAGACTTATTGAGAATCTGCAAGTAATGGCGAGAATAGGTGGAAATGTCTTGGAATGAATTAAAACTTACTAGGAAGGAAGGGAACAGAGGGTTAGAGTAAGGCGCTCAGTGTCTGAGTGGAGAAGAGTTGGTGGTGGAGTTCCACAGGGTTAAGTTTTAGGGCCACATTTGTTCCTTGTATATGTAAATGACCAAACAAGAGTCTTTAAATTCATTCAGGAATATGTTTGCAGATGATGAAAAGATTGTGAAGAAAGCAAGAAACAAGAAGAATGGTAAGAACTTCAGGAAGACCTAAATGGTCTGCATGAGTGTTCGTAAAAGTCGGTAACGAAATTCAGTGCTTTTAACTGTAAGGTTATGAGAATGGATACAAGTGCAATAAGGCCCAAGCTGTACTACTCAATGGCAGGAGCAGAGCTTGAAGAGACAGAGAAGGGAACAGATCTAGGAGTAAACATATTGGCAGATTTGTCTCCAGAAATGCATAAAAATGGCATAGTAAGGGCAGCATATGCTTTCTTAGGAAATGTAAGGGTAGCCTTCAGGCACATGATCAAGGAAATGTTCAGAAATATTTATGTAACCTATGTGAGGCCAAAACTTGAATATGCAGCCCCTTTTTGGAATCCACACTTGAAGTAGCACATAGTTAAGCTGGAAATACTTTAGAGACATGCCACGAAACTGGTGCCAGAAATATGCAATCTCAGTTTTGAGAGGCTGAGGGACTTAGACTTACATCACCTAAAGCTAGAAGAATGGTGACTGTTTTTAAATTCCATTATGGTTATGACAGAGTGGATAGGGATCGATATTTTGATATGGTTGGCACTATAGCTAGCGGTCATAGTTTGAAGCTTCGTAAGTAAACTTCTTTGCTTGATGTAAGGGAGTATTTTTTTTTAGCTTAGTAGTACTTGATAACTGGAATTCGCTCAGTGAGAAGGTAGTTAATATTAACTCAATCCATAGTATTAAGGAGAAGTATGATAAGTATCAATAAGTACAAAATGGAACTGACCAGAAGACTGGAAGTTGCAAACTTTTTTTTTTTATGTGTGACATCGTGACAGGCAAAAACTGCCCTAATCAATAAAGACCAGGGCAAAAGAAAAAACTAAGATGAAGGAAAAGAAAAAGGTTAAGGACAAGGCAGAGATGAGGTAATATCACACAAAGGAAAAGACAGACAGAAAAAACAGTCAAGGTACAGCGGACCCAGAGATATGAAGGACTAGGCCCTGAGATGATGAAAGATCCGCTTTTTAAAGGATGATAGGTCATAAGAATTAGGAAAGACAGAAGGAGGAAGAGAATTCTAGAGTCTGGAGGTAGATGGGAAGAAGCAGTCGCTGCACCGACCAATTCGCGAGCTACAAATCTTTACACACTACCTATGAGATGAGGCCGCTTGGCGAGTGTTACGCGGCCTTGGCAGTGGGGGACGAATGCAACTCGAAACTCTTTCCCGTAAGCACAGTTAGGTATTTACAATTAGGTAATTACATGCACACACCAATGTTCAGAGGATGAATAATAGGGGATCCCCGGTAATTGTTGGAAGGGGAGTAGCTCATGGGAGCCTGAAGCAAAATGTTAGAGACGTTGAGACCCTTGTTGCAAACCTGGATAGCAAAACACAGGAAGAGATGGAAGGATCAAAATCTTGTTGCAACAAGCTCGAAGATTAAGCGAGGGATGAAATGAAGAAGAGAAGAAATATTTTTGTATTAGACTTCTTCCCGCCAGAGGGTAGATAAAGAAGATAATACTTGGAGATCAGGAGATGCAGCCTCTTGAGGTAACTAGTAAGGCAGTAGGATTAAAGGAAAGGATTTACAGCAGTAATCCAAATATAATAGCGGTTACACAGATTAAGATAAGTGAGGACATAAACAGTGTCGCAGTTTTTCCTAAGGGCTTAGAATATTAAGGGATAACAGATCTGAAAGGGCTTGTAGAAGAGGGATAGCATTGCTCATAAATGAAAGGCTTCAGGTTGAAGAAATTAACTTTGCTTTAGATGGTAAGTTCAAGGAATTTCTTGTTGATCACATTAATACTGGGTCAGCGAGCATTATTTTCATTGTTGTATGTAACTCACCAAGGAATCAACATAGGTTATAAGTATAAAAGGAAAGTCATATAGGTACTATCGAAGTTATAAACTCAGTTCTTAAAATTACACTGGAGAAAGTATAGGATTTTGATTATGGGAGATTTAAATAATAGAGAGATAGACTGGACAAATCTTGACATGCACAGTTGGGAGGACTCATTCGGGGCAAGATTCCTTGACTGCGTACAAGGGAATTTCCTACACCAACATATACTGGAATCAACGAGGGTTAGGGATGGGGATGAGCTATCACTGCTTGATTTAGTATTTGCTGATAATGTGTTGGATATTGAAACAAATGAGTATAAACCACCAATTAAAAAGAGTGACCACTGTGTGTTGTTGAAGGAATATATCATCGAAGATGTTCTGCCTGAAAGCAGAGGCATTGAGAAGGACACAAGGAGAAACTATCCAATAGGAAATTACAGCAAAAGAAATTAACTTTTTGCAGTTATTAATTGGAGGACTTTATTTAACAACAAACCTTTACAAGAAATGTGCGAAATCTTTTGTGAAGAATTTGGGAAGATGTTCACTCGTTGCATACCTTCCACCAAAATATGAGTTATTCATGCCAGAGATAAAAGGTTCAATAATGAGTATGAGGGAGAAAAAACATAAATGCCTTTCAGACATATTAAAGAGCATGAAATTATTTCCTAAGTAAAAGTAGAGAGGCAGTGAGAAATTGTGAATGAAATATCACCAGGAAGGCTAAAGAAAATCCCAAGCTTATCCCCAGCATTATCAGTGGAAAACTGTAAGTCAAGCAACAGGTTTTAAAATTAATTAGAGCAAATGGAAACATTGCTGAGATGGATGAAGATGGATCTGCGGAGAGCTGAACAAGGAGTATCAGTCAGTATATACCGCAGAAAATAATCCACCTCCTCATATTGCTGATATAGGAATTCATTTGCCTGTATTAGAGAATATCATCTTTTTAGCCACAGAGGTATGCAAAGTGGTGAAAGAATTTGATGCCCTAAAAGCTACAGGCCCTGATAATATAATCCCTTACATACTTGAGAAATACACTAAGCCAATAATGGTGGTGCTATGGATCATATTTGAAAAATCACAGGAATCAGTAGAGATTCCAAGATGCTGGAAACAAGCGAACATGGTACCTATCTTCAAAAAGGGAAGGAAGGATACAGCTATAAACTATAGACATATTTCCTTGTCCAGGGTAGTATGCAAAGTTATGGAGACAGTACTAACAAACAAACAAACAAACCAACAAACAAGCAAACAAACAAACAAACAAACATTTATTTCCATTTTTGTACAATGGTTATTCTTCTAAAAGTAAAAGTAACTTATAAGTAAACATGTAATTGAACTAATAAATAAGAGGGTAATACATACAGTTATATTATATGTAGCTTACAAAGAAAATAATAATGCTGTAATAAAAATTTTAACAATAATGTTAATATTAAAGGAGTAATAATAACACTAGATACAGTATCATTATTATCGGCATCATTACCATATTTGTTTTCCTTACAATGAGATTAATTAGTTCTTAACTTGAAGAACAGAGAAGTCGACATCAGTTTACATATAGAGAGGTTAGTGTTAAAGGAAATTGCATTAAATCATTAAGTTTAGTTAATGTGTGAGCAGCAACTATTTGTCCAAAAGAAAAATATATAGTTTGCCTTTGAAAGCTGTGAAGGAGGATACATTTCTAAGATGCTCTGGAATATTGTTCCAGAGTGTTGGCCCTTTAATAGTGATCATCTTTGAACCTGCTTCTGTGTTTGTTCTGTGAATAAAGAGCTCACTGCTCTGTCTTGTGTTGGTTCTCCTTATATCCCTGACTGTTTTTAAATCAAATAGCCAGCTAGGATAATGATGGTCCAAAATTTTGTATACAGAAACATAAATAGCATAAGTGACCTTGTTTTCTGCCCGTAGCCACCCAAGTTTATTGAGAGCTGGTGTGATGTGGTCATATTTTCTTAATCCTCCCAGGGCAACTCGAGCTGTAAATTTAATAAGCTTCTGTATTCTGTGTATCTGAGTCTTAGTGGTAGCTCCCCAAACAGTTGTGCAGTAATTAATGTGACTTAGGGCTAGAGATTTAACAGCAGTTATTCGAGTGGTAGTCTAAAAATTGTCTTTTATACGTGATAAGTACATTAATGTTCCTGTAACCTTTTTGCATACTTTATCTATGAGGGAATCAAACAACATGTGGCTATCAAAGTGAATTCCTAGGTTTTTGACTGTTTTGCTAGGTGTAATAATATTGTCGCAAAAAATAATTGTTGTGTTTTCTGGAATTTGTGCTATACGGAACCTTGAACCAATAAACATGCATTGTGTTTTACTTTCGTTCATTAACAGCCCAATTTCTTGAAAATAGATTTTAATTTTTCACAGTGTGTTTTCTGCTCTTAAGGTTAGCTCTGGGAGATTATTAATATCACCACTAAGGAGTAGTTGAGTGTCATCTGCATATTGTACGACTAGACAGTCAAGAATGAAAGAAGATAGATCATTTACATAAATGGAGAAGAGGATTGGACCAAGTACTGATCCCTGTGGAGCTCCAAATGATAAATGTTTTGGCAGAGAGATAATACTGTTAAGACGTAGAGACTGTTTACGATTAGATAGATACTCTCTAAACCAGCTTGGATCAATATTTAGGTTAGTACATTTACTTATAAGAATGTCATGGTTTACACTGTCAAAGGCTTTGATAAGTCTAATAATACAAGCAGAGATATTTTTTTCATATCTATATCATTATAGATACTATTCGTAATTTCGGGCAGTGCAGTTTCCGTCGAGAGTTTCGGTCTGAAACCATGTTGGTTAATAGATAATAGTCTATTTGACTCTAAATTTTACATAAGTTGGCATGCAACAATTTTTTCTAATATTTTAAACAAAATGGGTAGCAGGAAAATGGGACGATAGTTTGTCACATCTTCTCTGTCCCCCTTTTTAGGCAGAAATACTACATGAGATTTTATCCAAGAGTCAGGAAACTTTTTAGTAACAAAGGAAGTGTTCATAATAGTTAGAATATAAGATATAATCATGGGTAGAGCATCTTTGATGAATTGAAATGGTATACCATCTGGACCTTAAGAGCCAGAGTTTGTTAGGCTCTTTATGGTAAGAATTAGAGTCTAGAGTCATTAAATTGTTTTTTGTAAAAGTCTTTTTTACCTACGTTGATGAGAGATCTGACACGTTTCTTTTCTGTTTTATAACTTTCTCGGAAAGTCATATCATATCTATTAATTTTTAGCTCTTTTTGTATTAGATTTCTGATTTGCATTGCCTCTTTGATGTCATTAGTTAGCCAGGGGGCTGAGGGGCGGGTTATTTTTCTTGTTACAATGGGTGCACAACTATCTAAGCATTAACGGAAGACTTTTGTTAGAATCTCAACCTGCAAATCGACGTTATCTGTGTATTTAATTCTGTTAAGTACATTTGTGTTGCTGATTAATGTTTCACAAAAGATATCAGGGGAGTAATTTTTTAGACACCGGAATGTCTTGAAGCGAGGCTTCCTTTTGGGCTTGTTTATGTTTAGCATAGCAATGTTCAGCTCGTGGTCTGCAATTGGGCAGGAAACTACGTCCCAATAGGGTATACTTTCCACTTTATTTGTTATTATCAGATCTATTAGAGTCCTAGATTTAGGGGTTATGCGGGTCGGTTTTGTCACTATTTGTCCTAACTTCACAGTGTTGATCACCCTTTTCATTTTGTTATCTGCTGAGAGCAAGTCATCATTAAAGTCACCAAGTATGTATATGTGTTTATGGCACACACAGATATTTCTGAATGTTTCTAGCAGATGACTGAATGAACAGGTAGGTGCCTTAGGGTGACAGTAATCACACCCTACAATGAAAGATGGAAGTTTCTGATACTGTACAGTGATCCATAAATCTTCGAGCTCTTCAGTTTTTTCTAAACCTGTGGTTATTTCTGATGCACTAAAATAATATCTAACATAAATACAGACCCCACCCCCTCGGCCATGGTCATTGCGAAATATTTTAAACTCTGGGATATTCACATATTTATTTTCAGTTGTAGGAGGAAGCCAAGTTTCACTTACACAGAGGATGTCTATGTTGTAGTCTTTTGTTAGCATTATTATTTCCTCAAAATGAGCGAGAAGGGACTGAGCGTTCACATGTACTAATGTTACAATCTTACCATGTTTCATCAAGGTGGTATCCATAGTCATAGTTGTAGTTTGTTCTTGAAGTTGTCCATGATGTGTTTTGACTGTGTGATTCTGCTGGGAATTCATCATTATAGTGTGTTCTGGGGTTAGCCCATGGATCCTGGTGTGTGTACCTGCCGCTGGATGGGTAACGCTGATTTGAGTACGTGCCTTTTTTATGATCGGGACTTCCCAAAGTTTGTATGCCCAAAGTTTGTAAGAGCCATCTCTCCAGAAGTCTCTTGTGCGTGGACGGCGATAAGAGAGGTTTGTATTGCGTCTCTTTTTGTAGTCTCGCGGATAGGGGATCGGTTCATAAGATCTTTGCTGTTTATTTTGGTATGACTGTAGTTTGGGATATTTTATAGATAACCCAGGTTGTGTCCATTGTTTGCCCCCGCGAAATGGCTGGACAATTGTACCTGTAGGCCATTGATTTAGTTTGTAAGCCACATATTCAAATCCTTTTGATATCGTTATTGCAAAGGAGATCCAATGGGGTTTGTGAGAAAGCTCCTTAATCAAGACTTCTTCAGAAGGAATGCCTTGATTTGTCAACATATTACATATCACTCTCTCAAAGGGGTTGCCAGGAATGCGTATATATATTTGAGCTGTAACCCTTGCACTTGCATTATTGGGTAACTGTGTCTATGGGGGAGAGGACTTCGATGGAATGTTTAGATTAGAGACTGCTTCTATTTTGTCTTTCCTGTTTGCTTCACTGTTTTGCAGCCTATTGCTGGATTGGTTATTTGTGCTGGAAGGTGTAAATTGGTTGTCCTGGTTAGTGATAGCTGCTGTGTTGTTAGGAGTAGTGGAGATGGGCTCTATATCTTCTTTGCTGTTTTGCAACTCTTTACCAGGTTGGTTATTTGCGCTGGGAAGAATCTTGTTATGGTTAGTGCCTGTTGTTGTGTTGTTAGGAGTAGTGGGGAAGGGCGCGATTGCTTCTTCACTATTTAGTGACCTGTTACTGAGTTGGTTATTTATGCCAGATTGTGTATTCAGGTTGTCTTGTTGACTATCAATTTTATCTGGATCTACCTCTTCTTCACTACCACTGTCACATTCGCCTTGTGAGTAGAGACAGAAAACCTAGCTTGCAAAACCTGAGGGTTGTTGATAGAAGGAACATCATCATTGTTAGGTGAAAGCACTGAATTGAGAGGTGGAGATGTTTCTAATAGCAGTTTCAACCTAGAATCATCTCTTTTAAGTAGGACAATGTCTGATTCTATCAAACCCACCTCGTGTTGTAAGGCTTTCACCTCTTCAGCATCTGCTTCCAAAATTCTCACCTTATCTGCAGGACTTTCAATCATTCGATGTAGGTCTCCTAGGTCGTGTTTTTTTTTCAGACTATGGATTTTACAACCGAAGTTTTAAATTGAAAGAGTTTGTCAAGTTCACCATTTATTGGGATATTCAGGACACTTGCGCTAAGAGTGATTATATTTGTAATTATATGATTTTTTGCTTGCTTTTTTTTATGATGCGTTTACCACTGTGTTGTGGAAAGAGTTCCACTACCTTTGAAAGCAATAGTTGATTTGTTTGTACAGAGTGTCTTTTCTGATTTTTTCCAATTCCCTTCTGATGTCCTCACATGAATATACGAACATTCTGTCCAGAGATTATATAAGCACTTCAGGAAAAAAAATCAATATTTACACACGGAAGGTCATAAAGGTCAACTTTTTCCGATGAGGACATTCTGGTGTGAATGGGAAGGGAACTGCGGTATGAGGGGAAACCACATCTCCCTTCACTTGGAATCATTCAACTTTTTGCCAGAGAGGGAACATGGCTTCAGAGAAGGGAAATCAACAGTAAAAGATTTTTTCAAAATTTTATGATGAGGTAAGCTTGATATTATAGGAGAGAGAAAGGTGGGCAGATTCGATATCCCTGAATTTTCAGAAGGCATATGAAACAGTCCCTCATGGGAGACTTATTAAAATGCTGTAAGTAATGGCGAGAATAGGTGGAAATGTTTTGGAATGGATTGAAACTTACTTAGAAGGAAGGGAACAGAGGGTAAGAGTAACACGCTCTGTGCCTGAATGGAGAAATGTTAGTAGTGGGGTTCCACAGGGTTCAGTTTTAGGGCCGCTTTTGTTCCTTGTATAAGCAGATGACCTACCAGAATCTGTAAGTTCATTCTTGAATACGTTTGCTGATGATGAAAATATTGTGAGGAAAATTAGAGACGAAAGCAATAGTGGAGAACTTCAGGAAAACCCAAGGAGTGTGCATGAGTGGTCAGAAAACTGGTTAATGAAAATCAATACTTCAAAAAGTAGAACTTCAAGAGAGAGCTCTAGGAGTAATCATATTGGCAGATTTGTCTCTAGAAATGCATGTAAATGGAATTATAAGGGCAGCATATGCTTTCTTAGCAAATGTAAGGGTAGCTTTCAGATACATGGACAAGGAAATGTTCAGAAATATTTATGTAACTTATGTGAGGCTAAAGCTTGAATATGCAGCCCCCTTTTGGAATCCGCACTTGAAAAAGCACATAAATAAGCTGGAAAAAGCTCAATGACAAGCCACGATATTGGTGCCAGAAATACGAGGAGATATGAGGTGATGCTGATTTAATTAGACTTTCCATCACTAGAAGTTAGAAGAATGAGGGGGGATATGGTGACGGTTTTTAAATTCCTTCATGGTTTTAACAGCGTGGATAAGGATCGATATTTTGATGTGGCTGGCACTAGAACTAAAAGTCATGTTTCGTAGCTTTGTAAATTAATTTGTTTGCAGGATGTAAGGAAGTACTTTTGTAGTGTAAGGGTAGTTGATGATTGGAATTCACTAAGCGAGGTAGTTAACGCTATCTCAGTTGATAGTTTAAAGGACAAATATGATAAGCATTATTTATTAAAAAAATAGATCCGACCAGGAGACAGGGAGTTAAGAGCTTAAGGCTCTTTCCCGTAAGCACAATTAGGTAATTAAAATTATAAATTACGGTTTTTCAAGTCTTTCATGGTTTTGAAAAGTGGGATAGGGATTGATATTTTGATATGGTTCGCTATAGAACTAGAGGCCATAGTTTCCAGCTTCGTACGAATATTTTTTTGCAGGATGTAATGAACTACTGCTTTAGTAAGAATATTTGGTGATTTAAATTCGCAAAGCAAGGAGGTAGTTAATGCTAACTCAATTTATATATATATATATATATATATATATATATATATATATATATATATATATATAGTATATATATATATATATATATATATATATATATATATATATATATATATATATATATATATATATATATATATATATATATATATATATATATATATATATGTATGTATGTATGTTGTATGTAGTAGGTTGGCCCATGGCACCAATCACCCGTTGTAATACTACAGCTAAAGAGTCTTTTTGACTAAAATAAAACTGTCCAGGACAGTTCGATGTTAAGTCTTCCCTCAGTTACGGTTCTCTTTCTATGCCTACATCAATGCCTACACATGTCTTATTATCCCTTAACATCTGACAAATCACAATACACTCCCCATCTCTGTTTCTCTCAATGTTTTCTTCGTGCCCAGGTTCGATGAGGGCAGAATTTTTTTAAATTTTCTTTTGCCCGTCCTGGTGTCACAATCATTAAAAAAAAATGTATATATATATATATATATATATATATATATATATATATATATATATATATATAATATATATACACACACACATATATATATATATATATATATATATATATACATATATATATATATATATATATATATATATATATATATATATATATATATATATATATCTATATATCTATATATCTATATATATATATATATATATATATATATATATATATATATATATATATATATATATATATATATATATATATATATATATATATATATATATATATATATATATATATATATATATATATATATATATATATATATATATATATATATATATATATATATATATATATATATATATGTATATGTGTGTGTGTGTGTGTGTGTGTGTGTGTGTGTGTGATTATCTCACTGTGATGGCCTAATTGTGATTACCTAATTGTGTTTACGGTAAGGAGCCCAAAGCTCGTATCTTCCCGTCTTCTGATCGGTTCCATTTTGTACTTAGTAATACTTATCATACCTGGCCTTAAAGCTATGGATTGAGATAGCATTAACTACCTCCTCGCTTAGCGAATTCCAATTATCAACTGCTCTTACACTGAAAAAGTATTCCTTACATCCTGCAAAGAACTTTTCTTATGAAGCTTCAAACTATGACCTCTAGTTCTAGAGCCATCCATATAAAAGTATCGATCCCTATCCACTCTATCATAACCATGAAGGAATTTAAAGACTGTCACCATATCCCCCTCAATCTTCTAGCTTCGAGTGATGGTAAGTCTAATTCCCTCAGCCTCTCATCATAACTGAGATTGCGTATTTCTGGCACCAGTTTCGTGGCATGTCTTTGAACTTTTTCAAGCTTAGCTATGTGCTTTTTCAAGTGTGGATTCCAAAAGGGGGCTGCATATTCGAGTTTTGGCCTCACATAGGGAACAAATATATTCTGACATTTCCTTGTCCATGTGCCTGAAGGCTACCCTTACATTTGATAAGTAGGCATATGCTGCCCTTACTATGCCATTTATATGTATTTCTGGAGACAAATCTGCCAGTATGTTTACCCCTAGATCTCTCTCATTTTCTGTCTCTTGAAGTTGTACTCCAGCCACCGAGTAGTCAAGCTTGGGCCTTCTTGCACCTGTACCCATTCTCATTACCTTACATTTTGAAGTATTGAATTTCATTAGCCACTTTTCTCACCACTCATGCAGACTGTTTAGATCTTCCTTGAAGTTCTCTATCATTGTTCTCGTTTCCTACTTTCTTCACAATCTTTGCATCATCTGCAAACATATTCATGAATGAATTTACAGACTCTGGTAGGTCATGTACATATACAATGAACAAAAGTGGCCCTAAAACTGATCCCTGTGGAACTCCACTACTAACTCCTCTCCATTCAGACACTGAGTGTCTTACTCTAACCCTCTGTTCCCTTCCTTCTAAGTAAGTTTTTATCCATTCCAAGACATTTCCACCTATTTTAGCCATTACTTGCAGCTTCCTAATAAGTCTCTCATGTGGAACAGTGTCAAAGAGTTTCTGGAAGTCTAGGAATATGCAATCTGCCCAGCCCTCTCTTTCCTGCAAGATTCAGCTTACCTCATCATAAAATTGTAATTAGTTTGTTACTGTTGATCTACCTTCTCTGAAGCCATGTTGCCTCACTGATAAAAAGTTGAAGGATTTCAAGTGAAGAGAGATATGTTTCCTTAGTAGTTTCTCCATAACTTTGCAAACTATGCTGGTCAAGGAAACTGGTCTATAGTTTAGAGCCGTATCCCTCCTTCCCTTTTTGAAGATAGGTATAACGTTTGCTTGTTTCCAGCATCTTGGAATCTCCCCTGACTCCAGTGACTTTTTAAATATGATACTTAGTGGCACTGATATTGAGTTTGAGCATTTCTAAGTACATGAGGGGATATATCATCAGGACCTGTGACTTTATGGACATCTAACTCCATCAGCACTTTGCATACCACTGTGTCTGAAAATTTGATGTTCTCTAATAGCGGCCCGTGATTGACTCTCTCTGCAATCTGAGGGGGTGGGATATTTTCTACTGTAAATACTGACTGAAACTCCTTGTTCAATTCTTTGCAGATCTCTTCATCTGTCTCAGTGATGCTTCCATCTGCTCTCTTAAGCCTTAAAGCATGTTCTTTTACCTTCAGTTTTCCTCTGATAAAGCTGTGGAAAAGCTTGGGATTTTCTTTAGCCTTCCTGGTGATGTCCCTCTAATAGTCTCTCTCTGCCTCTCTTCTCTTACTTAGGTAGTCATTTCTTGTTCTTTTGCTGGTTTGCCAGGCATTTATGTTTTTTCTCCTCCTATACCTTTTCTAGCATTTGTCTCTCCACTCCTTAGCTCTTTTACACTGATTATTGAACCATTTCTCTCTGGCATGAATAACACCTACTTTGGTGATAGGTATGCAGCAATCTACTATTTTCCCATATTTCTCACAAAAGATGTCATACATTTCTTGTACAGATTTGTTGTAAAATAAGGTTCTCCAGTCAATAACTGCAAAAAGCTCATTCATTTTGATGTAATCTCCTTTCGGATAGTTCCTCCTCATGTCCTCAGTGCCTCTACTTTCAAGCAGAATATCTTCAATGATATACTCCATCAACAACACACAGTGGTCACTCTTTCCAATTGGTGGTTCATACTCAATTTTTTCAATATCCAACACGTTATCTGTGAATACTAGATTAAGAGTGCCCTGTGGGGCGGGCACAGCATCAAAGAATAGCCTCACCGTATTCCCTGCGTGTCGTAAAAGGCGACTAAAAGTGGACGGAGCGGGGGGACTAGGAATCCCCCCCTTGTATCAACCTCCTGCGAGACGTTAAAGATGAAGGGGAGTAGAGGGGAGAATAACTTCTCCCCAAACTCTAGTTTTGGGGTGTCTAAATGCGCGTGGTTGTAGTACGATAGAGAGCAAAAGATGTGAGATTGGATATATGTTTGGTAGGAGGAGGATGGATGTATTGGCATTGTGTGAGACGAAGATGAAAGGAAAAGGAGAAGTGGAAATTGGTGATGTGACGGGTAGGGTGTCTGGGGTTGAAATGGGGAGAGCGAGAGAAGGTGTGGCATTATTGCTGAGTGAATGGATGGTAAATCAGGTAGTGGAATGGAAAGAAGTGTCATCTAGGCTGATGTGGGTGAGGGCTAGGATAGGAAGGGAATGTTGGGCTTTTGTTAGTGCATATGGGCCAGGATGTGAGAGAAGTGAGGAAGAGCGGGATGAATTCTGGAATGAGATAACTAGATGTGTGGATGGTCTGAGTAGAAGGAACTATGTAGTTGTGTTGGATGACTTGAATGCCAGAGTGGGTGATGGAGAGATAGAAGGTGTTGTAGGAAAGTATGGGGTACCAGGTGGGAATGAGAGTGGCGAGAGACTGTTAGATATGTGTGTGGAGCAAGAGTAGGTGATAGGTAATAGTTTATTTAAGAAGAAGTTAATAAATAAGTATACATGGATGAGAGTGGCAAATGGAAGAGTGAAAGAAAGAGCATTGATGGATTATGTGTTGGTAGCAAAGAGCATGGTTGGTAGAGTGAACGATGTACATGCATTCAGGGGTGTGGCTGCTGGGATGTCTGATCATTTTTTGGTTGAAGCAAAGTGGTAGTAGCAAAAGAGTGGGGAAATAGTGTGGGGGGATATAGAAGGGAAATAGTGAAGGTGGAAGAGTTGAAAAAGCCAGAGAAGAGACAGGAATATCAGGACAGGTTGAGAGTTGCATATGACAGGGTGAAAGAAAGAGAAGTTGGGGAGTTAGGGGAGGAATGGGGGTTGATGAAGGAATGTTTTGTGGGACATGCAAGTGATGTGTGTGGAAAGAGGTTTGTTGGAGGTGGCATGAGGAGGGGCAGCGAGTGGTGGAATGAAGGGGTGAAAATGAAGGTGGAAGAGAAAAAGAGGACTTTTGAGGAATGGCTGCAGTGTAAAAGTAGGGAGAAGCATGAAAGATATAGGGAGAAAAATGTGGAAACCAAGCGGAAGGTAGAGGAAGAGAAGGGGTTGGCAAATGTTAGGTGGGGACAGGATTTTAGTAGGACATCTTAGGAGAATAAAATGAAGTTTTGGAAAGAAGTGAAGAGAGTAAGGAAGGGTGGATCGAGGATGGAAGAGACAGTGAAAGATGTGAATGGACAGATGTTAAGAGGGAATGATGCAAGGAAAAGATGGGCAGAATATTTTGAGTGCTTGCTGAATGTTGAGGAAGATAGAGAGGCAGCTATAGTGGCAGTGGGAGGGGTTCAAGGGCCAGTAATGGGAGATGAAAATGAGAGAGAGATTACAAGAGAGGAGGTGAAAAGGGTATTGTATGAAGCGAATGCAGTTAAAGCACCTGGAATGGATGGTGTGAGAGCAGAGATGTTGAAAGAAGGGGGTGTGACTGCAGTGTAATGGTTAGTAAGAGTGTTTAATATATGCTTTATGTTGTCACTGGTGCCAGTGGAATGGGTGATTGCCTGTATAGTGCCCCTATACAAAGGTAAGGGAGATATGTATGAATGCAGTAATTTTAGGGGTATAAGTTTGTTGAGTGTGGTAGGAAAAGTGTATGGTAGGATACTGGTTAATAGGATTAGGGATAAGACAGAATATGCGATCGCGGAAGTGCAGAGTGGTTTTAGGAGAGGTACAGGTTGCATAGATCAGATTTTTATAGTTAGGCAGTTATGTGAGAAATATTTAGCAAAGTGTAAGGATGTGTATTTTGCATTTTTGGATCTGGAGAAAGCATATGATAGAGTTGATAGAGAGGCTATGTGGAATGTTTTGAGATTATATGGAATTAATGGTAAATTGTTGCATGCAGTGAAGAGTTTGTATGAGGGCAGTAGAGCTTGTGTTAGGGTAGGGAATGAAGTGAGTGAGTGGTTTCCAGTGAGTGTAGGACTGATACAGGGATGTGTGATGTCACCATGGCTGTTCAATTTGTATATTGATGGAGTTGTAAGAGAGGTGAATGAGCGAGTGCGTGGTCGAGGTTTGAGAATGGTAGATGGGGATGATAACGAGTGGGAGCTGAATCAGTTGCTGTTTGCAGATGATACTATGGTGGTGGCAGATTCAGAGGAAAAGCTGTGTCAGTTAGTGTCAGAATTTGGAATGGTGTGTGAGAGAAGGAAGTTGCGAGTGAATGTGGGAAAGAGTAAGGTTATGAGGTGTACAAGAAATGAGGATGGCGCTGGATTGAATGTTATGTTGAATGGAGAGACACTTGAGGAGGTTAATCAGTTTAAGTATTTAGGCTCGGTTATAGCTGCAAATGGTGGAGTGGAAGCAGATGTGTGTCACAGAGTGAATGAAGGATGTAAAGTGTTGGGTGCATTGAAAGGAGTGATGAAGAATAGAGGGTTGGAAATGAATGTTAAGAAAGTTTTGTATGAGAAAGTGGTTGTGCCAACTGTGATGTATGGATCAGAGTTATGGGGTATGAAAGTAAGTGAGAGACGGAAACTAAATGTGTTTGAGATGAAATGCCTGAGGAGTATGATTGGTGTATCTCGATTGGATAGGGTTAGGAATGAAGTGGTGAGAGCAAGAACGGGTGTGAGGCGAGAATTTGCAGCCAGAGTAGATATGAATGTTCTGAGATGGTTTGGCCATGTGGAAAGGATGGATGATAAAAGGCTGCTGAAAAAGGTGATGAATGCGAGAGTTGATGTGAGAAATACTAGAGGGAGGCCTAGGTTTGGATGGATGGATGGAGTAAGGAGAGCCCTGAATGATAGGAGGATGGATGTGAGGGAAGCAAGCGAGCGTGCTAGGAATAGGAATGAGTGGCGAGTGATTGTGACGCAGCTCTGATGGGCATCTGCTGTTACCACGGGGCTACAGCTTACAGAGGTAGTCATGTGGTAGGGGCAGTAGGAGGAGTTGGCAGTTGTGAAGCGACACAGGTTGTGGAAGAGCCGGGAGGATGGGCTGTGGCACTCCAGCAGTGCCATCTGAACGGTTGCTAGCTCCCTCGTCATTGCCCATAGAGCAAAGTAATCCCTCTATTTGTTTTCCTTTCTTGATGTCGGCTACCCCCCAATTAAAGGGGGAAACAGCCAAGGTAGATAGAATAGACTAGATCAAGAAGCCATGGCTCATCCCCACCCCTGGCCTTTGTTGGTTCCATTACATGTTGGTGTAGGAAATTCCCTTGTACGCAATCTAGGAATCTTGCCTCAAATGAGTCCTCACCACTGTGTGGGTCAAGATTTATCCAATCTATCTGTTTATGATTAAAATCTCCTATAATCAAAATCCTACATTTTCTCTCTTGTGCCATGTTAACAACTGAGTTTATGACTTCAATAGTACCTATATGACTTTCCTCATAAACTTCTAGCCTATTTTGGTTCCTTGGTGGGTTATATACTACAGTTATTATAATGCTCTCTGACCCAGTATTTATTCGAGCAACAAGAAATTCTTTGAACTCACTTTCTATAGCCAAGTTTATTTTTTCAACCTTAATCCTTTCACTTATGAGCAGTCCTATCCCTCCTCCAGTCCTCTCAGATCTTTCAATCCCTAATATTCCGAAGCCCTTAGGAAAACCTGTGACACTGTTTATATCCTCACTCAACTTAGTCTCTGTAATTGCTACTATATCTGCCTTACTGTTGTGAATCCTATCTTTTAATTCTACTGCCTTACCAGCTAATCCATCAGCATTTGTGTATAACAATCTTAATGAGGCCCCATCCCCTGATCTTCTTTCAATATCCTCTTTATCTCCCCTTTGTCTGTAAGAAGTCTGAAATGAAAATTTTTGTATATATATATATATATATATATATATATATATATATATATATATATATATATATATATATATATATATATATATATATATATATATATATATATATATATATATATATATATATATATATATATATATATATATATAATATATATATATATATATATATATATATATATATATATATATATATATATATATATATATATATATATATATATATATATATATATATATATATATATATATATATATATATATATATATATATATAAGTACAAACTGTTAGCATACAGCACTAAATAGTAAGGAAGCCCATCAGTGAAACAAAACTTATTAAACAATGCTATATTTCGGATCCTAACTGGATCCCTTCTCAAGCACAACTTTGTTAATGGTTTAATGATCTTGGCGGCTTCTTTGTTGAGGATAATTCGTTTGGATTAGACCTGTCCTGTTATCATAAAAATGTTTAATCCCTCAGGTCTCATGAGTCCTATTGTTTACGTCTCCTCCTTCTTTGTTATTTTTTCAGTTGTGCTTGAGAAGGGATCCAGTTAGGATCAGAAATATAGCATTGTTTTATAAGTTTTGTTTCACTGATGGGCTTCCTTACTATATATATATATATATATATATATATATATATATATATATATATATATATATATATATATATATATATATATATATATATATATATATATAAGCACATTACATATGTGAAAACATGAATCATTTTTTTTTTTTTTACCCCGACCGGGACTCGAACCTAGGACTTATGATTAAAATGATTCATATATATATATATATATATTATATATATATATATATATATATATATATATATATATATATATATATATATGTTGTTCCGGTTTTACGTCACGGACTCCCTTATCAACCAAGGGCTAGGACGGTTGCCTTCTTGCGAAGGACTTGTTTTGGCAGATGTAATCCTTACGCTGAGTGCATGCCTTTGCTAACCTCAGACCTGACGCCTCAGAGTCGGAGACGCTACAGACTGAGCCACGGCGACTACATATATATATATATATATATATATATATATATATATATATATATATATATATATATATATATATATATATATATATATGTATATATATATATATATATATATATATATATATATATATATATATATATATATATATATATATATATATATAATATATATTATATATATTATATATATATATATGCAACATCGGAAAATTTCTTAAAGATTGTGTGACTCAAATTTGTTTTGTTGCAGTCGACTTCATCCTTCTCTCTCTCTCTCTCTCTCTCTCTCTCTCTCTCTCTCTCTCTCTCTCTCTCTCTCTCTCTCTCTCCTCTCTCTCTCTCTCTCTCTCTCTCTCTCTCTCTCTCTCTCTCTCTCTCTCTCTCTCTCTCTCTCTCTTTTTACGTAACTTAGTATAGTTATTTAGGTTACCCAATAAGAAGCCTGCTTAGCTTTCCAATTTGCATGGAAAGGAAATTGGAATCAGTCTATTCGGATTAGTTTTATAGTAAAGATTCTATTAGAAATTTCAATGTACAGTTAGCTTAGGATGAGGTGAGTTAGAGTATTATTTTGTTACTCTGTGGAATGTATTGCCAAAGTCTCATGGTTATTGTTTTCTCTTCTTAATAGCAGTCTTGATCTGAATCCAAAGAAATTTTGACAAGAGACAATTAGGATATATGCATAATCACACACATTCAAAATTAGTAGAAAATGAAATGGATTGGGAGAAAAAGAGTTACAAGCAAAGGCCTCATTCCCGTGATAATGATAAAGTAAATACAATTAGGTAAGCACACACACACGTTTGGAAACATTACTGAGGTGGATGAAGAGATCTGTGAACAATTTAGCAAGGAGTTTTCAGTCAGTATTCACAGCAGAAAATACCCCACCCGCTCAAATTGCAGAGATAGGAGAACATCATCTTTTCAGCCACAGAGGTATGAAAAGCGCTGAAGGTGTTAGATGCCCATAAAACTACGGGTCCTGATGAATGTGCTAAATCAATATTGGCGGCACAATGTATCATATTTGAAAAGTCGCTGGAATCTGGGGAGATTCCTAGATGCTGGAAACAAGCGAACGTGGTACCTATCTTCAAAAAGGGAAGGAGGGATACAGCTCTAAACTCTAGACATATTTCCTTGCTCAGCATAGTTTACAAAGTTATGGAGAAACTACTAAGGAAACACATCCCTTTTCTCTTGGAATCCTTCAAATTTTTGTCAGTGAGACAACATGGCTTCAGAGAAGGTAGATCAACAGTGACAAACTTATTAGAATTTTGTGATGAGGTAAGCCGAATCTTGCAGTAAAGAGAGGGCTGGGCAGATTGCATATTCCTAGACTTCCAGAAGACATTTGATGTGGTCCCACATTGGAGACATTAAGAAGCTGCAAGCAATTGCGAGAATAGGTGGAATTGTCTTGGAATGGATAAAAATTTACTAGGAAGGAAGGGAACAGAGGGTTAGAGTAAGGCACTCAGTGTCTGAGTGAAGAAGAGATAGTAGCGGAGTTCCAGGGGGTTTAGTTTTAGGGTCACTTTTATTCCTTGTATATGTCAATGACCTACCAGAGTCTGTAAATTCATTCAGGAATATGTTTGCACATGATGCAACGATTGTGAAGAGTAAGAGACGAGAACACAGGTAGAAAACTGCAGAAAGACCTAAGTAGTTTGCATGAGTGGTCAGAAAAGTGACTTATGAAATTCCGTGCTTCTAAATATAAGGTAATGAGAATGGGTACAAGTGCGAGAAGGTTCAAGCTTAGATACTCAAAAGCAGGACCAGAACTTCAAGAGACAGAGAATGAGAGAGATCTAGGAGTAAACATACTGGCCGATTTGTCTCCAGAAATGCATATAAATGGAATTGTAAGGGCAGCATATACTTTCTTAGCAAATGTAAAGGTAGCCTGTTCAAAAATAGTTATGCAACCTATGTGAGGCCATAGCTTGAATATGCAGCCCCATTTTGGAATCCACACTTGAAAAAGCACATTATCAAGCTGGAAAAACTTCAAATACATGCCACGAAACTGGTGCCAGAAATATGCAATCTTAGTTATGAGGAGAGGCTGAGGGAATTAGATTTACCATTATCAAAGCTAGAAGAGTGAGAGGGATATGGTGACTGTTTTTAGGATAGGAATCGATATTTCAATATTTCTGGCACTAGAACTAGAGGTCATAGTTTGAAGTTTCATAAGAAAACTTCTTTGCAGGATATAAGGAAGTACTATTATAGTGTAAGAGTAGTTGATGATTGAAATTTGCTAAGCAAGGAGGTAGTTCATGATAACTCAATCCATAGTTTTAAGGACAAGAATGATAAGTATTACTAAGTGCAAAAATGAAACTAACCAGGAGAAAGAGAGTTACAAGCATGGGGCTCTTCCCCGTAAGCACAATTAGGTAATTACAATTTATTTAATTACTCCCACACACACATGCATACCCACACATTAAAAGAGGCAGTGAGGGAGGTGGCTCTGGAAGTGTATATACTGCTGACTACAAAGAAAAAGTAACTGAATAATGAAAGATGTGATTGAAAGGGATAATCCACTGATGAAACAGGCACTTGAGAAAGAGAAGTCAGTAGTAAACAAGGCCTAATAGAATTCCAGGACTCAACATAGAAGGGGAGACTTGAACATAATAAAGCTAGGGTTTTAGCCTTGATAAGGAAACTTTGATTAGTATGTGGTCCAAAGAATTTTGTAGGCATTCACCAAATTGTTAAATGTTATTGGGAGGAAAAGGCGAGAATAACAGTGTTCATTAGACCACGCAGAACACAGGAAGAGCTGGAAAGGATAAAAAATTGTTGCTACAAGCTCGAAGGTTAAATGAGGAAAGAAATGAATAAGAGAAGAAAAAGTTTTGTCTGAGATCTTCCAGCCAAAGGAGAGATAATGAAGATAATTCTAGAAGGTCAGGGGATTCAGCCTCATTAAGATTGATGTATGCAAATGCTGATGGGGTAGCTGGTAAGGCAGTAGAATTAAAGGATAGGATTCACAGGAGTAAGGAAGATATAGTCATGGTTACAGAGACTAAGTTAAGTGAGAACAAAAACAGTGTCACAGTTTTTCCTAAGGGCTTCAGAGTATTGAGGGATGAAAGATCTGAGAGGACTGATGGAGGGATAGCATTGCTTGTAAGTAAAAAATTTTAGGTTGAAGAAATACATTTTGCTTTAGATAGTGAGTTCAAGGAATATTTTGTTGCTCGCATAAATACTGGTTCAGAGAGCATTATAATAACTGTTGTATGTAACCCACCAAGGATCAAAATAGACTAGGTTTATTAGTAAAGTCATATAGGTAATGTCGAAGTAATAAACTCAGGTGTTAATATTGCACGCATGGGAGAGAAAGTTAGGATTTTGATTATGGAAGATTTTAATCATAGAGAGATAATTTGAAGAAATCTTGACCTACAAAGTGGGGAGGACTCATTTGGGGCAAGATTCCTAGACTGTGTACAAGGGAATTTCCCACACCAATATATACTATAACCAATGAGGGCCAGGGGTGGGGATTAGCCATCACTGCTTGATCTAGTATTTACAGATAATGTGTTGGAAATTGAAGAAATTGATTATGAACCACCAATTAGAAAGTTTGACCACTGTGTGTTGTTGATGTGGTATGTCTTCGAAGATGTTTTGCCTGAAAGTAGAGACACTGAGAGGGACACTAAGAGGAACTTCCTTAAAGTAGATTACATCAATATCAATTATCTTTTTGCAGTTATTGACTGGAGGATTATATTTAACAACAAATCTGTATAAGAAATGTATGAAATCTTTTGTGAGGAATATAGGAAGATAGTCACTTACTGCGTACCTTCCACCAAAATTGGAGTTATTCATGCCAGAAAGGAATGTTTCAATAATGCTTATAAGAGAGCTAAGAAGTAGAGAGGCAAATGCTGGAAAAGATATAGAAGAAAAAAAAAACATAAGTGCCTGGCAGACCTACAAAAGAGCAAGAATCTATTACCTAAGTAAAAAAAGAGAGGAAGAGAGAAGTTGTAAAAGATATATCACCTGGAAGGCTAAAGAAAATCCCAAGCTTTTCCACAGCTATATCAGAGTAAAGCTGAAGGTCAAAGAACAGGTTTTAAAGTTAAAGAGAGCGGATGGTATCATCACTGAGACAGATGAAGAGATATGCGAGGAGCTGGACAAGGAGTTTCAGTCAGTATTCACAGCAGAAAATACCCCAACCCTCAGACTGCAGAGATAGTAGTTTTTGGGCTGATATTAGAGAACATATTTTTTTCATCCACAGACGTGTGTAAAGCTTTGATGGAGTTAGATGCCCATAAAGCTACAGGTCCTATTGATATATCCCATTATGTACTTAAGAAATGCACTAAACCAATATCGGTGGCATTATGCATCATATTTGAAAAGGCATTGGAATTTGGAGAGATTCATAGATGCTGGAAGCAAGCAAAAAGGGAAAGAGAGATACAACTCTAAACAATAGGCCTTTTTCCTTGACCAGCATAGTTTGCAAAGTTATGGAGAAACTATTAAGAAGACACATCTCTTTTCACTTGGAATCCTTCAACTTTTTGTCGGTGAGACAACATTGCTTCAGAGAAGGGAGATCACCAGTAACAAATTTATTAGAATTTTATCATGAAGTAAACCGGATATTACAGGAAAGAGAGAGCTGGGCAGATTTTATATTCCTAAAATTTCAGATGATGTGTTCCAACATGGGAGCCTTATTAAGAAGCTGCAAGTAATGGCGAGAAAGTTTGAAATTGTCTTGGAATTGATTAAAACTTACTTAAAAGGAAGGGAATAGAGGGCTAAAGTACGACACTCAGTGCCTGAATGGAAAAATGTTGTTAGCGAGGTTCAACAGGGTTCAGTTTTAAAGCCACTTTTGTTCCTTGTATACATAAATGAATTACCAGAATCTGTAAGTTCATTCTTGAATACTTTTGCAGATGATGTAAATATTGTGAAGAAAATAATAGACGAGAGCAATAGTAGAGAACTTCAGGAATACTTATATAGTTTACATGAGTGGTCAGAAAAGTGGCTATTGAAATACAATACTTTACAAAATAAGGTCACGAGAATGAGTACAAGAGCGAGAGGCCCAAGCTTGGATACTCAATAGCAAGAGCAGAACTTCAAGAGACGGAGAATGAGAGATATCTAGGAGTAATCATATTGGCAGATTTGTCTCCGGAAATGCATATAAATGAAATAGTAAGGGTAGCATATGCCTTCTTAGCAAATGTAAGGGTAGCTTTCAGGTACATGGACAAGGATATATTCAGAAATTTTTATGTAACTTATGTGAGGCCAAAGCTTGAATATGAAGGCCACGTTTGGAATCCGCACTTGAAAAAGATCCTAAATAAGGTGGCAAAGGTTCAAAGACATACCACTAAACTTGTACCAGAAATACGCAATCTCAGTTATGAAGAGGAACTAAGGGAATTACAGTTATAAACACTCGAATCTAGAAGAATGAGGGCGGATATGGTGAGATTTTTCTAAGTTCCTTAATGGTTTTGACAGAGTGGATGGGAATCGATATTTTGATATGGCTGGCTCTAGAACTAGAGGTCATAGTCTGAAGCTTTGTAAGAAAACTTCTTTGCAGGATGCAAGGAAGTACTTTCTTAGTGTATGAGTAGTTGATGATTGGAATTTGCTAAGCGAGATATTTAATGCTAACCCAGTTCATAGTTTTAAGGGCAAATATGATAAATATCACTGAGCACTAAAATGAAACCAACCAGGAGGTGGGGAGTTGCGAGCATTGAGCTCTTTCCCGTAAGCACAGTTAGGTAATTACAATTTGGTAATTACATAC
Organism: Halocaridina rubra; assembly: GCA_037179515.1. Classification (NCBI taxonomy): domain Eukaryota; kingdom Metazoa; phylum Arthropoda; class Malacostraca; order Decapoda; family Atyidae; genus Halocaridina; species Halocaridina rubra. The sequence goes on along the minus strand of JAXCGZ010011376.1, from coordinate 84,170 downwards.
ACACGCATTGGCAAATTTGTCTCCAGAGGCATATAAATGGTATAGTAAGGGCAGCATACGCTTTCTTAGCAAATGTAAGGGCAGCTTTCAGACACATGGACAAAGAAATGTTCAGAAATATTTATGTGGCATAAGTGAGGCCAAAGCTTAAGTATGCATCCCCTTTTGGAATTCATACTTGAAAAAGCACATGGATATAGATGGAAAGTTTAAAAACGTGCCAAAAAACTGGTACTGGAATTATCAAACTTAATTATGAGGAAAGGCTGAGGGAATTAGACTTTCCATAAATCGAAGCCAGAAGACTAGAGGGGGTATGGTTTGTAAATTCCTTCATGGTTTTAACAGCGTGGATAGGGCTCGATATTTTGATATGGCTGGCTCTAGAACCAGAGGTCATACTTTGAAGATTCATAAGAATATTTCTCTGCCGGATGTGAGGAGGTACTTTTTTTTTGTGTAAGAGTAGGTGATGATTGGAATTCGCTAACTGAGAAGATCGTTGTAGCTCAATACATAGTTTTAAGAACAAATATGATAAGTGTCATTGAGTAATAAAAAAGAAAGCGAGCAGGAGACGGTGAATTACTAGCATAGAACTCTTTCTTGTAAGCACAGTTAAGTAATTAAAATTAAGTAATTACACATACGCACACTCACACAATACTTTAGAAAAATTTATGCAACTAATATGAGGCTAAAGCTTGACTATAGAGCCCCTTCTAGGAATCCGTTCTTGAAAAAAGCAAATAAATAAAGTGGAAAAAGTTCAAAGATATGCAAAGAAACTGGTGACGGAAATACACAATCTCAGTTATGAGGAGAGGATAAGGGAGTTAGAGGCAGGTAAATGGTGACGGTGTTTAAATTCCTTCTTGGTTTTGACGTAGTAGACAGGGAATGATATTTTGTATGGATTGTTTTAGAGCTAGAGGTCAAAGCTTGAAGCTTCGAAAGATTTTTTTTTTTTTGCAGGATTTAAGGAGGTAATTTTTTTTAGTGAAATATTACTTGATGATTATAATGGGCTAAGCTAGGAAGTAGTTAATGCTAACTGCCTTCTTTGCTATAACGACAAATAGTATGTGTCATTAGGTATAAAAATGAAACCGATCAGGAGACTGGGAGTTGCGAGCATAGGGCTCTTTCCTGAAAGGATAGTTTGGTAATTGAAATAAGGTAATTTCACACACACACACACACACACACACACACACACACACACACACACACACACACACACACACACACACACACACACACACATATGCATATATATATATATATATATATATATATATATATATATATATATATATATATATATATATATATATATAGTGTGTGTGTGTGTGTGTGTGTGTGTGTCATTAGGTATAAAAATGAAACCGATCAGGAGACTGGGAGTTACGAGCATAGGGCTCTTTCCTGAAAGAATAGTTTGGTAATTGAAATAAGGTAATTTCACACACACATACACACACACACACACACACACACAAACACACACACACGCTCACACACATATGCATATATATATATATATATATATATATATATATATATATATATATATATATATATATATATATATATATATATGCTTGGATATTTTCCTAAAAGACAAAAAATATGATCTATATGAGATTTTGTATGAGCAGTATTGCATATCTATATATATATATATATATATATATATATATATATATATATATATATATATATATATATATATATATATATATTATATATATATATATATATATATATATATACATATATATATATATATATATATATATATATATATATATATATATATATATATATATATATATATATATATATATATATATATATATATATGGCCCCATTCCCCCTTGTAAGGGGGTGACCGAGAAAAGAAACACGCATTCTCCACGATCCACACATACCTAAATTATTCATCTTAGCTCTCTGATAAAGAGTTGCTACATTTCCCCCCTATCACCTTGCTTGGGTCACTCACGAGGTTGGCGGGCAAGGATAATCTACAGTGAGGTTCGACAGATGCAGATGCTTTGCTCCCACTGCTTCATCACATGAAAACTCCCCTTACACCCGTCCATCACAGTTCATTGAGCTGGCAGGTACGAGAAATTCCTTTGCACCATGTCACCTTTACACAATCTTTCTCCACTCATTCCTATCTTTTTCATGTTCTCTTTCCTGCTCCATTGACACTCCACGTGCATCCAATACCCTTATCACGCCATCCATCCATCTCATTCTAGGTTTTGCTCTTGGCATAACTTTATCCACTTCTGCATTCTACAGTCTCTCTCTATTTGTTCATCACTCATCCTTTCCATGTGTCCAAACCAACTCAATACTTTCTGATCTAAGCTATCCGACAGCTTTATTTCAAGACCCATTTTCTGCCTGACAATCTCATTCCTTACTCTATTTCTTCTAGATACACCAATCATACTTCTAAAAATACCTCTTTGCCATTGCATTCAACTTGTTCTTTTCATCCTCATTTGCATTCCAAGTCTCTGCTCCATTCAATGCTGTCGGCACAATTACACCTTCATATATCCTTCTCTTTGCATACATTCCCAAATACCTATTTCTCATATGGCTTTTCAACCCTCCTAGCCATTTATATAGTTCCTTCACTCTGTGATTTACATCAGCATCAACTCGCCCATTCCTTGATATATTCGACCCCGATACATAAAACTTTCAACTTCTTCAAGCTTGGCCCCATTTACTCCACATTCAATCTGCCAACATTAATGCTCCTTACACATCTCATAACTTTAATTTACCAATATTCACCTGCAACTTCCTTCTTACACACAGCCTAACAAACACAGTCACCAAATGATTTATATAATTCCCAGCATCAGCCGCCAGTGCTGTGTCATCCGTGAATAGCTGTAAATTCAGTTTCCACAATCTTCCATACTCACCACTAATTCCAAGCATCTGTCTAATACTTTTTAATTTACTTCCCTTACTACTCCATCCATATACACACTAAACAGCCATGGCAACATTACACAACCTTGACGAAACCTTTCATTCACCTCAAATCAATCACTCATAACATTTCTGACTCTCACACATGCCTACTATTCATGTAAAAACTCTTCACCTCATTCAACAAATTTCCACTGATACCATACAGTCTCAACACACTTCAAAACGCCTCTTTATCTCCCCTGTCAAAATCCTTCAGTAAGTCAATTTATATATATATATATATATATATATATATATATATATATATATATATATATATATATATATATATATATATATATATATATATATATATATATAAAGCAGCGTCATATCCCTCTGAGCTTATCTGCACACTTTCTATCGCCTCTTATGACAAGTCAGAAATAAGGGTGAGTAATATTTACAGATGGCAGGATATGTGTATATGACCTACAGTGCTGTTCCATTCCTTATGATGCGTCGTAACCCGATTTTCTGCTTAAGTTGGAACACACTTAGACGAGCACCTACTTAAGCCACCAATGCTAATGCAATAGTAAAGTACATAGTCTAAGAAATAAAAACACAACAATTCTATGACATATGAAAACATAACTAGGAGTAAAACAACACATGTAGGACTTAATTATAAGATAATGAAATGAAACAGTAAAAAAAAAAAAGAGAACAGTACCTTATCTTTACTCCTGTGGTTGGCTTGCACACTGGAAGAGGAGTTGCAAGTGAGGGATAAGCAGTTGATGCTGTTCATCCATCCAAATCACTAATATCCTCTCCATTTCAATCATTAGGCCACTCTGCTGCTTAGTAATCACACTGGGCTTCATTGGAGCAGAACCTTTCACATGTTCAAGAATGTAATATTTATTCTTGATAATCATTGCCATGATCGAATGGCTTAACCCTAGTAACCGGCCAATGTTGTTGGCAGTTTCTCCAGTTTCTGAGCGTTTCACTATCTCTGATTTTACTTCCATGATGATGGCTCTCCTTTTCTTCAAAGTACAGCCATCAAAAGACCCTGCTTTACGCTTGGGAGACATAATACGATGCAAAACGCGTTAGGTCGAAACAAGGATTTCTTAATAATTTATGGGAGATGAGCCGTAATCACGAAATGTTGTAAGTCGAGAACCTCATAAACCGAGGACCCCCTGTGTGTGTGTATATATATATATATATATATATATATATATATATATATATATATATATATATATATATATATATATATATATGTTGTTCCAGTTTTACGTCACAGATTTCCCTTTATACCAAGGGCTAGGACGGTTGCCTTCTTGCAAAGGACTTGTTTTGGCAGTTGTAATCGTTACCCTGAGTGCATGCCCTTGCTAACCTCAGACCGTGACGGGGCGCGAACTCTCGACATGACGCCTCAGAGTCGCGGACGCTATCACTTGAGCCACGGTGACTACACACATATATATATATATATATATATATATATATATATATATATATATATATATATATATATATATATATATATATATATATATATATATATATATATATATATATATATATATATATATATATATATATATATATATATAGATATATATGTATATATACACACACACACACACACACACACACACACTGGTGTCACTTGTCTGTGGAACTTTTTCATTAGCTATAACTTAGTCTGTTTTGTTTGAATGAAACATGTACTGCTTAAAGGTGTTAATATAAAGTATTTCTAGTAGGGGTCTTATTGCATTAATAATTTTCATTCAGAACTATCTCTGCACCGTTCTAGTGATCTTAGTCCAATCACGCCTTGCTGCATTCTTTGCTCTCTCTGTATTTGTATGCTTCATCTTCGCAATTAAGGGTTCATCAAGAGACGGAATTCCAGGAAGTTTGGTTTATGTCAGTTCATTATTTAATTTTTTTCTAATAGTTTTCCGTCAAAAAATTTTAAGTAACTCATAGGTGTTAGAGCTAAGTGTACACCTCTCTCTCTCTCTCTCTCTCTCTCTCTCTCTCTCTCTCTCTACAAACTTGCAACCTTCCCGGGAACGTTCAAGAGGCACTCTCCACCCACCGCAGTGTTCATAACCTCCGCCTAATGGGTGCAGTACTACAGACGGATGAAGAGGATGACATCCTATTCACAGAGGATGAACTACGACGTGCTCTTGCTAGGATTAAGGCTACTGCCCCTGGGGAGGATGGTCTTACATATCAAGTTCTCTGTCTTCTTCAGAAAGTTCCTGGTAACCCCCTACTGCAGCTCTTCAATCTTTGCTTTTGCTTGGGGCATGTGCCCTCTGCCTGGACCAGAAGCACTATTATTCCTCTACCAAAACCTGGAACCGACAAATTTAGGCCTATCTCCCTCACCTCCTGCTTCAGCAAAGTGTTTGAACGCATCCTTCTTGCCCGGCTCATGCACCGTCTACAGGATAAGCTCTCCCCCAGTTTTTATGGTTTCCTCCCACAACGGAGCACACATCACTGCCTCGCTGAACTCTACACCCGTCTTTCTCCCACCAGTATGGTTGCCTTCCTGGACCTCAAATCTGCCTTCGATATAGCCAACAGGGAAATTATTCTTGACCAGCTGGTGGACTTTGGAGTTCGGGGGAGCATACTGAAATGGATACGGGGATATCTCTGCAACAGAACATTAAGTGTCCTTTTTAAAGGGTCGTATAGCTCCTATGAACGGTTTGAACTGGGTACTCCTCAGGGGTGTGTGCTAAGTCCTTTTCTATTCAATATCCTTATGCATCGTCTACTCTCCCTCCTTCCTGTCATACCCGGTACTACAGTTACCTGCTATGCGGACGACATATGCATCCACACGACCTCAACTCACGACCTTCAGCACATGCTCCATAATTTTTACGTGTCTGCTACCTCCTGTGGCCTTATTATCTCCCCAGAAAAAAGCAGGATTTTTACTTCATGCAACTGCAGAGCACTGCCCGCATTCGCCATGGGTGGTAATGTCATCCCTCACTGCACACAGTACACGTATTTAGGTGCACCAGTCCGGATCACCCCAGCTATACCTGCACGTCAACGAATTCATCCCTTTGTGAAGAGCCTTCTGGACCGTCTGGAGCCCCGCTTTGCACCTGTCAAGTGGCTTGCCAACAATGCTGCAGGAGTCTCCATCCCAGTGGCGAGGACCCTCTACATCCTACTACTTCGGTCAGTGGTTGACTATCTGTCTCCTTCCTTGTGTCAACTTCCTAGACCAGCTCTCGAGCCACTTGAAAAGTTCCAGAATCGAGTCATGAGATTTATCTTGGGATGTTCTCTCTCTACCCGTATTGTGAGTATACAGTTGGAGCTCAACTTGCCCCCTCTTGTGGAGAGGATTTATGCCAATGTGTCCTATTTTACTGTTAAGTGTCTTCACTACCCTTTTCTTGCTCCATACTTCTCTGCTGTCATGAGGACGTCCCTGGATCCAGACGCACCCAGGCTCCCACTTCAGGGTGGTGCGTGACATTCTCCGTGGCCTTGACATCGACCTGCCTGTGCAGGCGGCTGTCCCAAATTTACCACCCTGGCGTGTCCCCCTCCCCGCTGTCACATATACACCGACCTCAAAGGATTTCTATCCACCCCTGCAGAGACAGTTAGCTCTGGAGACTATCGCTGATGTGTCCACGTCTGTCCCTGCAGCACACCACGTCTATGTTGATGGTTCTGTGCAAGCAGATGGGAGGGCGGCATGTGCTGTGTTTTCCCCCACCATGGAGCCGCCTGTGCCGGCTGATTCATGGATTGGCCGTAGACTACCCACCTCGTCGAGCTCCACCTACTGTGAACTGAATGCCATCTTGGATGCCGTGACTCTCTTTGTTCGACGACGAGTGAATGGGGTAATAATTTGTGACTCCCAATAGGCCCTACAAGCCCTATCCTCGCCAAGACCCATCTGTGGCAGTGCTGTGGGAGATATATCATGTCGCCTCGCGGCCGCTCAGGATGCTTCTCTTGTTGTGTCGTTTGTATGGACGCCCTCTCACATTGGGCTGACTGGCAACAACACAGCGGATCGTCTTGCCAAGGTGGCCTGTATGCTGGATGGGCATGCTGTGGACGCTGAGCCCTCCCTCTGATGCCTACGTAACATCATCTACTCAGCTGGGTTTGCCATGACGGTACGGCGCAGGGACACGGAGAGGGCCAAGAGTGTGTCCATACAGCACCATGATCACTTTCTTCACAGTCGCTACAAGTATCGCAGACGCGGCTTAATGGTGCGGAAAAACAATGTAGTTAGTGCTCAGCTCAGAATGGGATATCGGCCTTTATGGCAAGTCTCCCAGACTCTAGATATGCCACAGTACACCTCCTGTAAATTATGCGACCGTCCTAATGCTAACACTCTTGACCACTATTGTCTTCAGTGCCCCACAGTGAGAGATGTTTTACCACGAGGTCAGAACTTGATACAGATCTGCTCGTTTTTACTTAATGATGACAACCTTGATGTTATTCTTGCTCGTTATCCTCACTTTTGTGGCCATTAATTATACCGAATTATACATATATTTTCTGTATGTTGCTGTATAATTCTGTTTGTGTGTTCTATGTTTCTCTGAGCTTTACTTTTGTATATAATGTACTCTGTGCTGCCATACTGTGAGTTGTGTGTTAGTATGCAGCAATGTTTTATCAGTGTGTACACCTCCCTGTAAACTATGTTCTATTCTTGGTTGTGTATCCATTTGAAGCATTATTTGTATGAATTCATGTAATGTCTGACGCCTTGGCGCAATAAATTAATAAAATAAAAATAATCTCTCTCTCTCTCTCTCTCTCTCTCTCTCTCTCTCTCTCTCTCTCTCTCTCTCTCTCCTCTCTCTCTCTCTCTCTCTATCGATCTCTAACTACACACAAACACACACACACACACACACACACACACACACACACACACACACACACACACGCACACACACACACACACACACACGTACACACACACACACACACACTACACACACACATACACACACACACATACACACACACACATACGGAGATAAAGAAGATAATGACAGAAGATCAGGGGATGGGGCCTCATTAAGATTGTTATACACAAATGCTGATGGATTAGCTGGTAAGGCAGTAGAATTAAAAGATAGGATTCACAACAGTAAGGCAGATATAGTAGCAATTACAGAGACTAAGTTGAGTGAGGACATAAACAGTGTCACAGTTTTTCCTAAGGGTTTCAGAATTCTAAGGGTTGAAAGATCTGAGAGGACTGGTGGAGGGATAGCACTGCTCATAAGTGAAAGGATTCAAGTCGAAAAAATACACTTGGCTATAGAAAGTGAGTTCAAGGAATTTCTTGTTGCTCGCATAAATACTGGGTCAGAGAGCATAATAATAACTGTTGTATACAACCCACCAAGGAACCAAAATAGGCTTGAAGTTTATGAGGAAAGTCATATAGGTACTATTGAAGTCATAAACTCAGTTGTTAACATGGCACGGGAAAAAAAATGTAGGATTTTGATTATGGGAGACTTTAATCATAAAGAGATAGATTGGATAAATCTTGACCCACACAGTGGTGAGGACTCATTCGGGGCAAGATTCCTAGATTGCGTACAAGGGAATTTCCTACACCAACATGTAATGGAACCAACAAGGGCCAGGGGTGGGGATGAGCCATCACTACTTGATCTAGTGTTCACAGATAATGTGTTGGATATTGAAAAAATTGAGTATGAACCACCAATTGGAAAGAGTGACCACTGTGTGTTGTTGATGGAGTATATCATTGAAGACATTCTTCCTGAGAGTAGAGGCACTGAGGACATGAGGAGGAGCTATCCGAAAGGAGATTACATCAAAATGAATGAGCTTTTTGCAGTTATTGACTGGAGAACCTTATTTTACAACAAATTTGTACAAGAAATGTATGACATCTTTTGTGAGAAATATGGGAAGATAGTAGATTGCTGCGTACCTGTCACCAAAGTAGGTGTAATTCATGCCAGAGAGAAATGGTTCGATAATGGGTGTAAAAGAGCTAAGGAGTGGAGAGACAAATGCTGGAAAAGGTATAGGAGGAGAAAAAACATAAATGCCTGGCAAACCTACAAAAGAGCAAGAAATGACTACCTAAGTAAAAGGAGAGAGGCAGAGAGAGATTA
>JAXCGZ010011376.1:65000-70000 GCA_037179515.1 Halocaridina rubra | reverse complement strand
GTTCGACAACCAAATACCCCGTTCACACGTTCGACCATCACTTCAAACACTTGTCTGTCGAACCGCGTTCGACGAACCATTTGACTGTGTAAACCCCCCTTTACTGACCGTTTTATATCTGTAGTTGTTGATGGCGCGACATCTAGCCCTTTCTCTGTTACCAGTGGTGTTCCACTGGGCTCTGTTCTTTCACCAACTCTGTTCCTTCTCTTCATCAATGATCTTTTATAATCCCCATCTTCCTCTCCTCTTCATGCCTTTGCTGATGATTTTACCCTGCACTTTTCCTCTGCCTTTTCTTCACAACCTTCATCTGCTACTCGTAATCAATCTCGTATCACCCTTTCTTCTACTCTTAACTCCGATTTGCAGAGAGTATCTGAGTGGGGCACTCAAAATTTTGTTAAATTCAATGCCTCCAAGAAACAGTTTTTGACTATCTCTTTATATTCTTCTCCTCCTGATAACCCTATTGTTTTCGAAACTAATGAAATTTACCCTCTTAACTCTATCAACATATTAGGAATCCATATTGCCTCTAACTTGTCTCGGAGGAATCACATAATCCAAATTTCTAAATCTTCATCCAAAAAATTGGGGGTTTTGTTTCGTTTTCGTCATTACTTTTCCTCTTTGCAGTTACTTAAAATTTACAATGGTCTCATCCGTCCCTGCTTAGAATACTGCTCACACATCTGGGGTTCTTCTTCCTTTACTTATCTTCTTAATAGGGTTGAATCTAAGGCAGTGAGACTTATTAATGATCCTTCTCTTACTTCTAACCTGGATTCTCTCTCTCTTCGCCGTAAGATATCTTCTCTTTCGCTTTTCTATCGCAACTACTTCCATCGCTACTCTGATGAGTTGGCGAGTTGCATCCCTCCCCCATTGCCGAGGCTGCGTAACACTCGCCAAGCGGCCTCATCTCACAGGTACTGTGTGGAGATTTGTAGGTAATGGATTGGCCGGTGCAGCGACTGCTTCTTCCCATCTACCTCCAGACTCTAGAACTCTCTTCCTCCTTCTGTCTTTCCTAATTCATATGACCTTTCATCCTTCAAAAAGCAGATCTATCGTCATCTCAGAGCCTAGTCCTCCATATCTCTGGGTCCTCTGTACTTTTACTGTTTTTTTCTGTCTGTCGTTTTCCTTTGTGTGACATTGCCTCATCTCTGCCTTGTCCGTAACCTTTTTCTTTTCCTTCGTCTTGGTATTTTCTCGTCGTGCCCGGGCCTTTATTGATGAAGGCAGTTTCTGCCTATCCCGGTGTCACACTCATAAAAAAAAAAAAAAAAAAAAAATAAAAAAAAAAATATATATATATATATATATATATATATATATATATATATATATATATATATATATATATATATATATATATATATATATATATATATATATACCTTGACTGTTTACCCCTTTAATTGGGGGGTAGCCGACATCAAGAAAGGAAAACAAATAGGGGGATTACTTTGCTCTATGGGCAATGACGAGGGAGCTAGCGACCGTTCAGATGGCACTGCTGGAGTGCCACAGCCCATCCTCCCGGCTCTTCCACAACCTGTGTCGCTTCACAACTGCCAACTCCTCCTACTGCCCCTACCACAGGGCTACCTCTGTAAGATGTAGCCCCGTGGTAACAGCAGATGCCCATCAGAGCTGCGTCACAATCTCTCGCCACTCATTCCTATTCCTAGCACGCTCGCTTGGTTCCCTCACATCCATCCTTCTATCATTCAGGGCTCTCCTTACTCCATCCATCCATCCAAACCTAGGCCTCCTTCTAGTATTTCTCCCATCAACTTTCGCATTCATCACCTTTTTCAGTAGCCTTTCATCATCCATCCTTTCCACATGGCCAAACCATCTCAGAACATTCATATCTACTCTGGCTGCAATTTCTCTCCTCACACCCGTTCTTGCTCTCACCACTTCATTCCTAACCCCATCCAATCGAGATACACCAATCATACTCCTCAGGCATTTCATCTCAAACACATTTAGTTTCCATCTCTAACTAACTTTCATACCCCATAACTCTGATCCATACATCACAGTTGGCACAACCACTTTCTCATACAAAACTTTCTTAACATTCATTTCCAACCCTCTATTCTTCATCACTCCTTTCAATGCACCCAACACTTTACATCCTTCATTCACTCTGTGACACACATCTGCTTCCACCCCACCATTTGCAGCTATAACCGAGCCTAAATACTTAAACTGATTAACCTCCTCAAGTGTCTCTCCATTCAACATAATATTCAATCCAGCGCCATTCTCATTTCTTGTACACCTCATAACGTTACTCTTTCCCACATTCATTCGCAACTTCCTTCTCTCACACACCATTCCAAATTCTGACACTAACTGACACAGCTTTTCCTCTGAATCTGCCACCACCACAGTATCATCTGCAAACAGCAACTGATTCAGCTCCCACTCGTTATCATCCCCATCTACCATTCTCAAACCTCGACCACGCACTCGCTCATTCACTTCTCTTACAACTCCATCAATATACAAATTGAACAGCCATGGTGACATCACACATCCCTGTCTCAGTCCCACACTCACTGGAAACCACTCACTCACTTCATTCCCTACCCTAACACAAGCTCTACTGCCCTCATACAAACTCTTCACTGTATGCAACAATTTACCATTAATTCCATATAATCTCAAAACATTCCACATAGCCTCTCTATCAACTCTATCATATGCTTTCTCCAGATCCAAAAATGCAAAATACACATCCTTACACTTCGCTAAATATTTCTCATATAACTGCCTAACTATAAAAATCTGATCTATGCAACCTCTACCTCTCCTAAAACCACTCTGCACTTCTGCGATCACATTTTCTGTCTTATCCCTAATCCTATTAACCAGTATCCTACCATACACTTTTCCTACCACACTCAGCAAACTTATACCCCTAAAATTACTGCATTCATACATATCTCCCTTACCTTTGTATAGGGGCACTATACAGGCAATCACCCATTCCACTGGCACCAATGACAACGTAAAGCATATACTAAACACTCTCACTAACCATTCCAATGCAGTCACACCCCCTTCTTTCAACATCTCTGCTCTCACACCATCCATTCCAGGTGCTTTACCTGCTTTCGCTTCATACAATGCCCTTTTCACCTCCTCTCTTGTAATCTCTCTCTCATTTTCATCTCCCATTACTGGCCCTTGAACCCCTCCCACTGCCACTATAGCTGCCTCTCTATCTTCCTCAACATTCAGCAAGCACTCAAAATATTCTGCCCACCTTCTCCTTGCATCGTTCCCTCTTAACATCTGTCCATTCACATCTTTCATTGTCTCTTCCATCCTCGATCCACCCTTCCTTACTCTCTTCACTTCTTTCCAAAACTTCTTTTTATTCTCCTCATATGACCTACTAAAATCCTGTTCCCACTTAGCATTTGCCAACCTTTTCTCTTCCTCTACCTTCCGCTTGGTTTCCACATTTTTCTCCCTATATCTTTCATACTTCTCCCTACTTTTACACTGCAGCCATTCCTCAAAAGCCCTCTTTTTCTCTTCCACCTTCATTTTCACCCCTTCATTCCACCACTCGCTGCCCCTCCTCATGCCACCTCCAACAAACCTCTTTCCACACACATCACTTGCATGTCCCACAAAACATTCTTTCATCAACCCCCATTCCTCCCCTAACTCCCCAACTTCTCTTTTATTCACCCTGTCATATGCCACTCTCAATCTGTCCTGATATTCCTGTCTCTTCTCTTTCTTTTTCAATACTTCTACCTTCACTATTTCCCTTCTACATACCCCACCCTATTTCTCCAGGCATTTGCTACTACCACTTTTGCTTCAACCAAAAAATGATCAGACATCTCAGCAGCCACACCCCTGAATGCATGTACATATTTCACTCTACCAACCATGCTCTTTGCTACCAACACATAATCCATCAATGCTCTTTCTTTCACTCTTCCATTTGCCACTCTCATCCATGTATACTTATTTATTAACTTCTTCTTAAATAAATATTACCTATCACCAACTCTTGCTCCACACACATATCTAACAGTCTCTCGCCACTCTCATTTCCACCTGGTACCCACTACTTTCCTACAACACTTTCTATCTCTCCATCACCCACTCTGGCATTCAAGTCACCCAACACAACTACATAGTTCCTTCTACTCAGACCATCCACACATCTAGTTAACTCATTCCAGAATTCATCCCGCTCTTCCTCACTTCTCTCACATCCTGGCCCATACGCACTAACAAAAGCCCAACATTCCCTTCCTATCCTAGCCCTCACCCACATCAGCCTAGATGACACTTCTTTCCATTCCACTACCTGATTTACCATCCATTCACTCAGCAATGATGCCACACCTTCTCTTGCTCTCCCCCTTTCAATCCCAGACACCCTACCCGTCACATCACCAAATGCCACTTCTCCTTTTCCTTTCATCTTCGTCTCACACAATGCCAGTACATCCATCCTCCTCCTACCAAACATATATACACTCACATCTCTTGCTCTCTATCGTACTACAACCATGCACATTTAAGAACATAAGAACATAAGAATAGAGGACACTGCAACATGCCTACTGGCACACACGAGGCAGCTCCATTTTTGAATTGTATTTTCAGCATGTCTAACCTATTCTGTTCTACTCTACTTATTTATTCTATTTTTCTTTTTATGATTTTTCTAATAAGCAGTAACCTATTCATACCCACCCTACCTCTGTCATATGTCTATCTAATCTACATTTGAAGGTGTCTAAGGTATTGGCATTTACTATCCTACTAGACACCCCAAAAGTATAGTTTGGGGAGAAGTTATTCTCCCCTCTACTCCCCTTCTTCTTTGACGTCTCGCAGGAGGTTGATACAAGGGGGGGATTCCTAGTCCCCCCGCCCCGTCCACTTTTAGTCGCCTTTTACGACACGCAGGGAATACGGTGAGGCTATTCTTTGATGTTGTG
>JAXCGZ010011376.1:10000-40000 GCA_037179515.1 Halocaridina rubra | reverse complement strand
AGCTATAAGGTCTGTTTCCTTTTAACCTTTTGTGGTGTAGTTGGTAGCGCCTTGGCTTAGTAATCATAAGTCCTAGGTTCAAGTCCCGGTTGGGGTAAAAATGATTCATATATATATATATATATATATATATATATATATATATATATATATATATATATATATATATATATATATATATATATATATATATGTATATATATATATATATATATATATATATATATATATATATATATATATATATACATATATATATATATATATATATATATATATATATATATATATATATATATATATATATATATATATATATATATATATATATATATATATATATATATATATATATATATATATATATATATATATATATATATATATATATATATATATATATATATATATATATATATATATATATACACATACATACACTTTTTCTTTTAATCAAAATTGCCTAAAGCCATGTTTTTGACATTTCAAATGAAGAAAATATGTAGGAATAACCTGTAATTTATGTAAAATATAAATGCTGACTCTTTAGATGATCGTAATTTTTCATAGATAAAGATTAGAAATATGCAAATAATCAGAGAGGAAACGTAAAACGATGCCAGAAACTTTAAACATATATAGTTTTACTATGGAAAAGCATTCGGAACTCCGGTATAAATGGGAAGTTCCGTTATAATGCCATTAAAGACGAATGAACTGTTTTGTGTAGGACTTTGGTTAATGTTGGTATAATATCGTGCAAGAGGTTTCAGGTTTAGGCCATATCGTTAGGCCTTTCATGTGGTAGGGAATTCGGATCTATGACTTTAGAATGTGAATCGATGGCATTTAATTTTTATAATGAATTTTTTATCATAAATTTTATAAGTTTTAGGAGCTTTTAGTCAACTCTTTTCACGATGGCATTGCACACTCAGATTTCTGGCTCTCCTTATGTTTTGCAAGAACAGTCACTCTAAGTAATCTCCTTTGCTTTATGTATATTAAGACAATGAAAGAGAATACTGAAATGATGAAACATATGAATTAAAACTTTCTCTTCCAGCAGTGTTTCTGTTTAATGGCAAGAAGGTAGATGAAACGGCATTTCCCCCATGAAAAAAATTAATATAATGTGGACATACTCCGGTGTAGTGCAAATACTCTGGAGCCGAAGAAAGATGAAAAGTTTGATACCTTAGAAAATATCATTTATAATCCGACCATGTAATAAAATTGTGTTGCTGTTGATCAAGAATTTCATCATAAATTTAATTCCTTAGATAAAAACTCTTTATATTTGTAGTAAGGATAGTTGGCTAGAGGTCATTTGAAATTTTCTTCACATAAATCTTAGATATTAGAATGGTCCTCATATAAAAATTTCTGTCTTTCTGGAACCTAAAGACAATTAATAAGACAAGAAGTGGCCAGTGTAGGCCAATGTAACTTTTACTAATTACTTCTCGTTTACTGTCCACACATATTAAAATATAAATAACAGTATATAGCGAACTTGATTATCGTGTCGAGGGCTGATTTGGCTAAGCGTTTGTAAACATTATACATACCAAATTTTCCCTAAGGGATAAGGTTGGTAAATAAAATCGTGTTTCAATAATTAATAATAAGATTTTCATTTGTTGTAGTAGCTCAGACGATATGGTGGCATGATTCTCAAACTTGCGATACGAGTTAGCCTCTGGCTAGTACAGTGTTAACAAGCTGGCTTCGCATTAACGAGGTCGAGAGATCAGTTCCCGTCCAAGACCGAGAGTTTAAGCTGTTTACTGGCAGGTTACTGCTGTGGCTGGGCTCCACAGTGGGGGGGTTGGAGCTTGCCCCGGTTGCCGAAAACCTATTGTATAACGGAAATAAAGGTTTATTATTATTATTATTATTATTATAATTATTATTATTATTATTATTATTATTATTATTATTATTATTATTATTATTATTATTATTATTATTATTATTATTATTATTATTATTATTATTATTATTATTATTATTATTATTATTATTATTAGTTCAGGTACCATGCAGTTCAAAAATGGTTTTCGTGGATAATAGTATAGATAATATCACTGTTTCTTTGTGATTATATATACTTCATCTACACTGTTAATTGTAATAGAACGATGGGTAAAATGCTTGATTTATATAGCTGGGTTGTGATATACAGATTTCTATCTGCTTTAGTAGTTCAGTCGGCATGGTATCATGATTCTGTAACTTGCGACGCCAGTTCGAATTCTCTGAGGTTCAAAAAATGTTTATCGTGGATAATATATATATATATATATATATATATATATATATATATATATATATATATATATATATATATATATATATATATATACGTACATGCATACATACATACATACATACGTGCATGCGTGCGTACATTCATACATATATATATATATATATATATATATATATATATATATATATATATATATATATATATATATATATATATATATATGTGTGTGTATATATGAATCATTTTTTACCCCGACCGGGACTTGAACCTAGGACTTATGATTATTAAGTCAAGGCGCTACCGCTACACCACAGAAGGGTAAAAGGAATCCAACCTTATAGCTTATATCTGCTATAGTAGGAATGAACGCATTCTATCTGAATGCCACTATGTTCAAATTACAGATTCCCCAACCTCACTCGTGGCTTCATTTTAGCATTTAATTCAATTCCCAATCTCATTCGGGCCATGAAATAACCAAATAAGCATATTACATATGTGAAAACATGAATCATTATTTACCCCGACAGGGACTTGAACCTAGGACTTATGATTACTAAGTCAAGGCGCTACCACTACACCACAGAAGGTTAAAAGCAATCCAACCTTATAGCTTATATCTGTTATACTTAGGAATGACCGCATTCTATCTGAATGCCACTATGTTCAAATTACAGATTCCCCAACCTCACTCGTGGCTTCATTTTAGCATTTAATTCAATTCCCAATCTCATTCGGGCCATGAAATAACCAAATAAGCACATTGCATATGTGAAAACATGAATCATTTTTTACCCCGACCGGGACTTGAACCTAGAACTTATGATTACTAAATCAAGGCGCTACCACTACACCACAGAAGGTTAAAAGGAATCCAACCTTATAGCTTATATCTGCTATACTTAGGAATGACCGCATTCTATCTGAATGCCACTATGTTCAAATTACAGATTCCCCAACCTCACTCGTGGCTTCATTTTAGCATTTAATTCAATTCCCAATCTCATTCGGGCCATGAAATAACCAAATAAGCACATTACATATGTGAAAACATGAATCATTTTTTACCCCGACCGGGGCTTGAACCTAGGACTTATGATTACTAAGTCAAGGCGCTACCACTACACCACAGAAGGTTAAAAGGAATCCAACCCTATATCTTACATCTGGCATTCATATAGAATGCGTTCATTCCTAAGTATAGCAGATATAAGCTATAAGGTTAGAATACTTCCTCCGTGTTCCCCTGCGTGTCGTAAGAGTCGACTAAATGGGGAGGAGCGAGGGGACTGGAAATCCTCTCTTCTGTATTTTATCTTCCCAAAGAGTCAAAGTATTTTGTCTTGCCTCAGCCACTCCCTTTACAAGGGGAAAAGGGCTCATCTATATATATATATATATATATATATATATATATATATATATATATATATATATATATATATATATATATATATATATATATAAAATCATATACGCAGATTACCATATCTGAAATCAGGAATAATTTTTACCCCTACTGGGACTTGAAGCTAGGACACATAATTACTGTGTCAAGGTGCTACCAACTGCACCACAGAAGGTCTTAAAAGGGAAGCAAACTTTACTGCTTTATCTGCTATACTAGGAATTAACTCATTCTATCTGAATGCCACTCTGTTCATATTACAGTTTCCTCGAACCTCACTCGTGGTTTCGTTTTCGCATTTAGTTCAAATCTCAATCTCATTTGAGACCTACAATAATCAAATAAGCACATTACCATATGTGAAAACATGAATCATATATACCCAAACAGGGACTTGAACTAGGACATATAATTTCTATGCCAAGGCGCTACCAACAACACCACAGAAAGTTTAAAGGGGAACAAACCTTACAGTTTTATCTGCTATGCTAGGATGGAACACATTCTATCTGAATGCCACTCTACTCATATTACAGTTTCCCCCAGCCTCACTCGTGGGTTAGTTTTTGTATTTAATTCTAATCTCGATTTCATTTGGGACCAACAATAATCAAATAAGCTCAAAACCATATGTGAAAATATTAATAATTTTTACCCCGAAAGAGACTTGAACCTAGGACACTTAATTACTGTGCCAAGGCGCTACCAACTATACCACATTGGGTTAATAGATATCTGCTATACTAGGAATGAACGCATTCTGTCTGAATGTCACTTTGTTTATATTACAGTTTCTCCCAACCTCACTTGTGGCCTCTTTTTTTGCATTGAGATTTGAATTAAATGCGGAAACAAAGCTGCGAGTGAGGTTGGGAAAAACTGTTATATGAACAGAGGGGCATTCAGATAGAATGTGTTCATTCCCAGTATATCAGATAAATCTGTAAGTTTTGTTTCTCTTTTAACCTTCTGTAGTGTAGTTGGTAGCGCCTTGGTATAATGATTATGTCCTAGGTTCAAGTCCCGGTCAATGTTAAAATGATTCATGTTTTCACATATGGTAATGTGCTAATTTGATTATTGTTGATCCCAAATGAGATTAAGATTTGAAATAAATGTGTAAGCGAAGCCACAAGCGATGTTGGGGGAAACTGTAATATGAAAAGAGTGGCATTCAGATAGAATACATTTATTCCTAGTATAGCAGATATAGCTGTAAGGTGTATATTCCCTTTTAGCCTTCTATAGTGTAGTTGGTAGTGCATTTGCACATTAATTATGTCCTAGGTTCAAGTCCCACTCGGCGTAAAATTGATTAATGTTTTCACATATGGTAATGTGCTTATTTGATTATTGTTGGTCCCAAATGAGACTGAGATTTGAAATAAATGCAAAAATGAAGCCAAGAGTGAGGTTGGGAGAAACTGTAATATGAACAGAGTGGTATTCAGATAGAATGTGTTCATTAAAAGTATAGCAGATATAGCTGTAAGGTTTGTTTCCCTTTTAACCTTCTGTGGTGTAGTTGGTAGCGCCTTGGTCTATGTTCAAGTTCCAGTTGGAGTAAAATAAAAAAAATAATTATATATATATATATATATATATATATATATATATATATATATATATATATATATATATATATATATATAAATATATATACATATATATATATATATATATATATATATATATATATATATAAATATTATATATATATATATATATATATATATATATATATATATATATATATATATATATATATATATATATATATATATATATATATATATATATATATATATATATATATATATATATATATATGTGTGTGTGTGTGTGTGTGTGAGTGTGTGTGTGATTACCTAATTGTGATTACCTAATTGTGTTTACGGGAAAAAGCCCAAAGCTCGTATCTTCCCGTCTCCTCATCGGTTCCATTTTATACTTAGTGATACTTATCATACCTGTCCTTAAAACTATGGACTGAGATAGCATTAACTACCTCCTCGCTTAGCCAATTCCAATTATCAACTACTCTTACACTGAAAAAGTATTTCCTTACATCCTGCAAAGAAGTTTTCTTACGAAGCTTCAAACTATGACCTCTAGTTCTAGAGCCAGCCATATCAAAATATCGATCCCTATCCACTCTATCATAACCATGAAGGAGTTTAAAGACTCTCACCATATCCCCCCTCACTCTTCTAGCTTCGAGTGATGGTAAGTCTAATTCCATCAGCCTCGCATCATAACTGAGATTGCGTATTTCTGGCACCAGTTTCGTGGCATGTCTTTGAACTTTTTCAAGCTTAGCTATGTGCTTTTACAAGTGCGGATTCCAAAAGGGGCTGCATATTCGAGTTTTGGCCTCAAATAGGTTACATAAATATTTCTGAACATTTCCTTGCCCATGTGCTTGAAGGCTACCCTTACATTTGATAAGAATGCATATGCTGCCCTTACTATGCCATTTATATGTATTTCTGGAGACAAATCTGCCAGTATGTTTACTCCTAGATCTCTCATTTTCTGTCTCTTGAAGTTGTACTCCAGCCACCGAGTAGTCAAGCTTGGGCCTTCTTGCACTTGTACCCATTCTCATTACCTTACATTTTGAAGTATTGAATTTCATTAGCCACTTTTCTGACCAGTCATGCAGATTATTTAGATCCTCCTGAAGTTCTCTACCATTGTTCTTGTTTTTTACTTTCTTCACAATCTTTGCATCATCTGCAAACATATTCATGAACGAATTTACAGATTCTGGTAGGTCATTTACATATACAAGGAACAAAAGTGGCCCTAAAACTGAACCCTGTAGAACCCCACTACTAACTCTTCTCCATTCAGACACTCAGTGTCTTACTCTAACCCTCTGTTCCCTTTCTTCTAAGTAAGTTTTTATCTATTCCAAGACATTTCCACCTATTCTAGCCATTGAGTGCAGCTTCCTAATAAGTCTCCCATGAGGAACAGCGTCAAACGATTTCTGGAAGTCTAGGAATATGCAATCTGCCCAGCCCTCTCTTTCCTGTAAGATTCAGGATACCTCATCATAAAATTCTAATAAGTTTGTTACTGTTGATCTACTTTCTCTGAAGCCATGTTGCATCACTGACAAAAAGTTGAAGAATTCCAAGTGAAGAGAGATATGTTTCCTTAGTAGTTTCTCCATAACTTTGCAAACTATGCTGGTCAAGGAAACTGGTCTATAGTTCAGAGCCTTATCCCTCCCTTTTTGAAGATAGGTATCACATTTGCTTGTGTCCAGCATCTTGGAATCTCCCCTGACTCCAGTGACTTTTTAAATATGATACTTAGTGCCACTGATATTGAGTTTGCGCATTTTTTAAGCACATGAGGGGATATGTCATCAGGACCTGCAGCTTTATGAACATCTAAATCCATCAGCGCTTTGCATACCTCTGTGGCTGTAAGGTTGATGTTCTCTAATACCGGCCCTTGAGCTTCTATCACTGCAATCTGAGGGGATGGGGTATTTTCTACCATAAATACTGACTGAAACTCCTTGTTCAATTCTTTGCAGATCTCTTCATCCGTCTCAGTGATGCTTCCATCCGCTCTCTTTAGCCTTAAAACCTGTTCTTTTACCTTCAGTTTTCCTCTGATAAAGCTGTGGAAAAGCTTGGGATTTTCTTTAGCCTTCCTGGTGATGTCCCTCTCATAGTCTCTCTCTGCCTCTCTCCTTTTACTTAGGTAGTCATTTCTTGCTCTTTTGTAGGTTTGCCAGGCATTTATGTTTCTTCTCCTCCTATACCTTTTCCAGCATTTGTCTCTCCACTCCTTAGCTCTTTTACACCCATTATCGAACCATTTCTCTCTGGCATGAATTACACCTACTTTGGTGACAGGTATGCAGCAATCTACTATCTTCCCATATTTCTCACAAAAGATGTCATACATTTCTTGTACAGAGTTGTTGTAAAATAAAGTTCTCCAGTCAATAACTGCAAAAAGCTCATTCATTTTGATGTAATCTCCTTTCGGATAGATCCTCCTCATGTCCTCAGTGCCTCTACTCTCAGGAAGAATATCTTCAATGATATACTCCATCAACAACACACAGTGGTCACTCTTTCCAATTGGTGGTTCATACTCAATTTTTTCAATATCCAACACATTATCTGTGAACACTAGATCAAGTAGTGATGGCTCATCCCCACCCCTGGCCCTTGTTGGTTCCATTACATGTTGGTGTAGGAAATTCCCTTGTATGCAATCTAGGAATCTTACCCCGAATGAGTCCTCACCACTGTGTGGGTCAAGATTTATCCAATCTATCTCTTTATGATTAAAGTCTCCCATAATCAAAATCCTAAATTTTTTTTCCCGTGCCATGTTAACAACTGAGTTTATGACTTCAGTAGTACCTATATGACTTTCCTCATGAACTTCAAGCCTATTTTGGTTCCTTGGTGGGTTGTATACAACAGTTATTATAATGCTCTCTGACCCAGTATTTATGCGAGCAACAAGAAATTCCTTGAACTCACTTTCTATAGCCAAGTTTATTTCTTCAACTTGAATCCTTTCAATTATGAGCAGTGCTATCCCTCCACCAGTCCTCTCAGATCTTTCAACCCTTAGTATTCTGAAGCCCTTAGGAAAAACTGTGACACTGTTTATATCCTCACTCAACTTAGTCTCTGTAATTGCTACTATATCTGCCTTACTGTTGTGAATCCTATCTTTTAATTCTACTGCCTTACCAGCTAATCCATCAGCATTTGTGTATAACAATCTTAATGAGGCCCCATCCCCTGATCTTCTGTCATTATCTTCTTTATCTCCCCTTTGTCTGGAAGAACTCTGAAATGAAAATTTTTCTTCTCTTCTTCATTTCTTTCCTCATTTAACCTTCTTGCCTCTTGCAACAAGTTTTTGATCTTTCCAATCTCTTCCTGTGTTCTGTATCGTCTAATGAACACTTCTTTGAATTCTTGAAGGTCTTTTAGACTTTTTTTTCTCAACAATATTTCCCTACATGTTTCCCCTCTCTCAAAGGTTACTTTTGTTGGTCTCGGCCTTCCGCCATTTTCTTTAGGAATTTAGATTGCTTATTATTTTATGCATATTAAAGGGTCCCCTTCGAAAACTTGTACACTTAGGCAAAATGGATGTCATTTTGGTAAATATATATCTCTAAGAGACCTGTACCTCGATGGGAGAAGGTCTTTCAATACACTCTTCAACTGAGTTAATTGATACATCTTTTCTGATGCTAAATCATAATGTACATAATGTGTTCTTTACCACATACTTTTTCCCATTCTCCGGAAACACTAAGAAATAATAAGACTTTAACATCCTTTGTTGGAATCATGTTCTTATGAAAATATATTCTAACCCCTATGGTAGTGAAGCTTTCCTACCACTATCTATTTCCAAGATTTTTTTTTTTTCAGCAAAGTATATATGCGAATCTGATACATGTTTGACAATTGAAAGCTCGTATAATGGATGGCACATAACCTTTTGCTTGAGATATTTAGAGAAAACCGTGCATTTTATATTTCTGGTGCTTTCGAACTTTGTTCATTATGGTTTTCCTTATATGGCTTGCTTAGAGTTGGAGACATTTAAGCTTTTTGTATTGTTGACTTAATTTGGTTAAATGCTTACCATGAGACCATGGAAGCTTGAGTTACATTCATTATCTAGACTTGGATAAATAACAAGCTGGTTTAAAGTGAACTTTGGGTTACTGAAAAAGGCAAAAACTACCAGGCTAACAAAAACATCATTGTAAAACCGTGCGGAAAGCGACGAAGATACAGTGCAAATGTGGAGCAAGAGGCCAGTGAGCGCCCAGGGAAGACAGTGAATCGGCAGTGAGTTTGTTGGTACTGCTTGCTTAGAAAGATGAAAGCTTTAAAAGCAATACCAAGGCCAATGAAATCCACTGCAACTGCTGAGATTCGCCATAAGTTTTGTACATTTTGCTTTAATGGGAAGAAGAACACTTCCTTCACCCCTGCCCAAGTGGCGAATCTTTGTCTGGACCGTTCGGCATCCTAATTTTCAGAATGAAAAAATATAGGAAGTGAATATGGAAAAATTGAACACAAACGATACCAAATTGAAATTTACTTTTGCAAAAAGATTTTGGAAATAACGTTCTTGAAGGAGTTTGGAAGCGTGTTGAATCCTGACAACGGGGGTTTTCTCCACAACGGTGCTTCATGATTACGAGTAAATGAGAATCAAAATTTGATTAGATGCTCCGCCATTGATTATTTCAATCGATTTAAATGACCTAAAATTTCACTGTACTTCAACCAAGGCGAACACAGTGGAGCAATTCTGAAAGACGGAATGGAGGCTACGATGGTCCAAGAATGTGACGATGAGCGGTGTAGAAAAGACCCTTTTATGCAATCTTCTATTGCAATATCTGGAACATGGAGTGTTGAAACTTTGAATTATATATACATTCGTCTCTGTTGATAATATATATATATATATATATATATATATATATATATATATATATATATATATATATATATATATATATATATGTATATATATATATATATATATATATATATATATATATATATATATATATATATATATATATATATATATATATATATGTATATATATATATATATATATATATATATATATATATATATATATATATATATATATATATATATATATATATATATATATATATATATATATGCATGCATGCATACATACATACATACATACATACATACATACATACATGCATGCTTACATACATACATACATACATATATATACATATATATATATATATATATATATATATATATATATATATATATATATTTATATATATATATATATATATATATATATATATATATATATATATAAATATATATATATATATATATATATATATATATATATATATATATATATATATATATATATATATATATATATATATATATATATATATATATATATATATATATATATATATATATGGGCGAATTGAAAGGAGTAGTCAAGGAATTGAGAGAATGCATGGAGCGTGGGGAAAAGAAATGATGAGAGAGATATATTTTTGGAGTGCTCAGTATCTTTTGCCTTTGCAATTGTGAATATCTGGTTTATCTGGTTTAAGAAGAAAGTGACGGATGCCATGATTTCTAGGAGTGGAGAGATGCATAGTACCTATATATAAGGAGAATGGGGACATCCAGGGCTGCACCAAGTATAGGGGTATAAACGTAATGTCCCCCACACACACTGAAGATCTGGGAAAGAATTATGGATAAAAGGATTAGAGAAGTATCATCCATAGGGGAGGAACAGAATGGTCTTGTGTCAGGTCAAGGAATGATGGATGCAGTGTTTGCTCTTTGGCAGATGTTAGAAAAACACCGGGAAATACAGAAGGGTGTACATATAGTTTATAGACCTGGAAAAGGCATATGAAAAAGATTCAAGACAAGAGTTATGGAGCTGCATGATAGAGAAAGAGGCACCGGAAAAGTATGTGAGGATATTCCCATTAATTTTTTTTTTTTATGAGTGTGACACTGGGACAGGGAAAAAAAAACTGCCCTCATCAATAAAGGCCTGGGCACGAGAAAACACTAATACGAAGGAAATGGGAAGGTTATGGATAAGTCAGAGATGAGGTAATGATACACAAAGAAAAAGGACAGACTGCAAAAACAGTCAAAGTACTGAGGACCTAGAGATATGGAGGAATAGGCCTTGCAATGACGATAGATCCGCTTTTTGAAGGAAGATAGGTCTTGAGAATTCGGAAGACAGAAGGAGGAAGAGAATTCCAGAGTCTGGAGATAGATGGGAAGAAGCAGTTGCTGCATTGACCAAGCCACAAACTACAAATCTCCACACAGTACCTATGAAATGAGGTCGCTTGGCGAATGTTACGCCGCTTCGGGAGTGGGAAAGGGATATAACTCCCTCATAGATATATGTATGAAGGAACGAAAACAAGGGGTAGGATCTGCGTCGGGCTAACGGAATGATTACCAGCTAGAGTTGGATTGCATCAGGGATCTGCTTTATTCCCTTGCCTATTCGATCTCATCATGAACGTGAATGTTTGTGAAGTAAAAGACCAAATCCCCTGGTGCATGATGACATCGCTCTGTGCAACACTCCTGTAGAGTTGCCGGAGTTTAAATTGGAACAGTGGAAAAAGGCCATGGAAGACAGAGGGCCTAAGATCAGTATAAAGAAAACAGAATATCTGCCATTTAATGAGAATGAAGAATATTATATAAAGCTTTAGGGAACGAGACTGAAAAGGGTGGAAAAGTTTAAGTACTGAGGATCATCGGTGGTGGATGATCGAGATTGGGATATAGAGACAAGACAAAGTGCAGGCTTGATGGATGAGTTGGGGGAAGCTATTAGGAGTTCTCTGTGATAGTAGGATCAATGTAAAGGTTAATGGGAAAGATTATAAGAATGGAGTGAGAGCAGCAATGATGTATAAAGCAGAAACATGGCTAGTGAAAAAAGTGCGGAGGACGAAGTTGGAGAAGGTAGAAATGAATATACTTGGATGGATGTGTGGAGTAACCAAAAGGGATAAGGAATGAAAGTATAAGAGGGGCCTCGAAAGTAATATATATATATATATATATATATATATATATATATATATATATATATATATATATATATATATATATACGTGTGTGTGTGATTACCTAATTGATTACCTAATTGTGCTTACGGGAAAGAGACCAAAGCTCGTATCTTCCCGTCTCCTGATCGGTTTCATCTTGTACTTAGTGATACTTATCATACCTGTCCTTAAAACTATGGATTGAGTTAGCATTAACAACCTCCTCGCTTAGTAAATCCAATTATCAACTACTCTTACACTCAAAAAGTACTTCCTAACATCCGGCAAAGAAGTTTTCTTACGAAGCTTGAAACTATGACCTCAAGTTCTAGAGCCGGCCATATCAAAATGTGTGTGTGTGTGTATGTCCGTGCATGTATGTGTGTGTTTGTGTGTGTGGTGTGGGCGTGTGTATATACCTCTTTTTTTCATTTTAGTTCGTGTATTTGTGGATTCCGTGTCCATATTATAATGCGTGATGTTCGTGTTGACTACTGGTTCCTGTGTAAAATTACCTGGTCTGATTATATTATTCCATTCGAAATCTATCAGCTTCTTCATCTTTTTTTCTATATATATATATATATATATATATATATATATATATATATATATATATATATATACATATATGTATATATATCTATATATATATATATATATATATATATATATATATATATATATATATATATATATATATATATATTTTATATATATATATATATATATATATATATATATATATATATATACATATATATATATATATATATATATATATATATATATATATATATATATATATATATATATATATATATATGTATGTATATATATATATATATATATATATATATATATATATATATATATATATATATATATATATATATATATATATATATATATATATATATATATATATATATATATATATATATATATATATATATATATATACACACACACACACACACACACATATATATATATATATATATATATATATATATATATATATATATATATATATATATATATATATATATATGTGTGTGTGTGTGTGTGTGTGTGTGTGTGTGTGTGTGTGTGTGTGTGTGTGTGTGTGTGTGTGTGTGTGATTACCTAATTGTGATTACCTAATTGTGTTTACGGGAAAGAGCCCAAAGCTCGTATCTTCCCGTCTCCTGATCGGTTCCATTTTTAGACTTAGTGATACTTATCATACCTGTCCTTAAAACTATGGATTGAGGTAGCATTAACTACCTCCTCGCTTAGCGAATTCCAATTATCAACTACTCTTACACTGAAAAAGTATTTCCTTACATCCTGCAAACAAGTTTTCTTCCGAAGCTTCAAACTATGACCTCTAGTTCTAGAGCCAGCCATATCGAAATATCGATCCCTATCCACTCTATCATAACCATGAAGGAATTTAAAGACTGTCACCATATCCCCCCGTACTCTTCTAGCTTCGAGTGATGGCAAGTCTAATTCCCTCAGCCTCTCATCATAACCGAGATTGCGTATTTCTGGCACCAGTTTCGTGGCATGTCTTTGAACTTTTTCAAGCTTAGCTATGTGCTTTTTCAAGTGCGGATTCCAAAAGGGGGCTGCATATTCGAGTTTTGGCCTCACATAGGTTACATAAATATTTCTGAACATTTCCTTGTCCATGTGCCTGAAGGCTACCCTTACATTTGATAAGAATGCATATGCTGCCCTTACTACGCCATTTATATGTATTTCTGGAGACAAATCTGCCAGTATGTTTACTCCTAGATCTCTCTCATTTTCTGTCTCTTGAAGTTGTACTCCAGCCACCGAGTAGTCAAGCTTGGGCCTTCTTGCACTTGTACCCATTCTCATTACCTTACATTTTGAGGTACTGAATTTCATTAGCCACTTTTCTGACCACTCATGCAGATTATTTAGATCCTCCTGAAGTTCTCTACCATTGTTCTCGTTTTTTACTTTCTTCACAATCTTTGCATCATCTGCAAACATATTCATGAATGAATTTACAGACTCTGGTAGGTCATTTACATATACAAGGAACAAAAGTGGCCCTAAAACTGAACCCTGTGGAACTCCACTACTAACTCTTCTCCATTCAGACACTGAGTGTCTTACTCTAACCCTCTGTTCCCTTTCTTCTAAGTAAGTTTTTATCCATTCCAAGACATTTCCACCTATTCTAGCCATTGATTGCAGCTTCCTAATAAGTCTCCCATGTGGAACAGTGTCAAACGCTTTCTGGAAGTCTAGGAATATGCAATCTGCCCAACCCTCTCTTTCCTGTAAGATTTGGCTTACCTCATCATAAAATTCTAATAAGTTTGTTACTGTTGATCTTCCTTCTCTGAAGCCATGTTGCCTCACTGACAAAAAGTTGAAGGATTCCAAGTGAAGAGAGATATGTTTCCTTAGTAGTTTCTCCATAAGTTTGCAAACTATGCTGGTCAAGGAAACTGGTCTATAGTTCAGAGCCGTATCCCTCCTTACCTTTTTGAAGATAGGTATCACATTTGCTTGTTTCCAGCATCTTGGAATCTCCCCCGACTCCAATGACTCCTTAAATATGATACTTAGTGCCACTGATATTGTGTTTGCGCATTTTTTAAGCACATGAGGGGATATGTCATCAGGACCTGTAGCTTTATGAACATCTAAATCCATCAGCGCTTTGCATACCTCTGTGGCTGTAAGGTTGATGTTCTCTAATACCGGCCCTTGAGCTTCTATCACTGCAATCTGAGGGGGTGGGGTATTTTCTACTGTAAATACTGACTGAAACTCCTTGTTCAATTCTTTGCAGATCTCTTCGTCCGTCTCAGTGATGCTTCCATCCGCTCTCTTTAGCCTTAAAACCTGTTCTTTTACCTTCAGTTTTCCTCTGATAAAGCTGTGGAAAAGCTTGGGATTTTCTTTAGCCTTCCTGGTGATGTCCCTCTCATAATCTTTCTCTGCCTCTCTCCTTTTACTTAGGTAGTCATTTCTTGCTCTTTTGTAGGTTTGCCAGGCATTTATGTTTTTTCTCCTCCTATACCTTTTCCAGCATTTGTCTCTCCACTCCTTAGCTCTTTTACACCCATTATCGAACCATTTCTCTCTGGCATGAATTACACCTACTTTGGTGACAGGTATGCAGCAATCTACTATCTTCCCATATTTCTCACAAAAGATGTCATACATTTCTTGTACAGATTTGTTGTAAAATAAGGTTCTCCAGTCAATAACTGCAAAAAGCTCATTCATTTTGATGTAATCTCCTTTCTGATAGTTCCTCCTCATGTCCTCAGTGCCTCTACTCTCAGGAAGAATGTCTTCAATGATATACTCCATCAACAACACACAGTGGTCACTCTTTCCAATTGGTGGTTCATACTCAATATTTTCAATATCCAACACATTATCTGTGAACACCAGATCAAGTAGTGATGGCTCATCCCCACCCCTGGCTCTTGTTGGTTCCATTACATGTTGGTGTAGGAAATTCCCTTGTACGCAATCTAGGAATCTTGCCCCGAAGGAGTCCTCACCACTGTGTGGGTCAAGATTTATCCAATCTATCTCTTTATGATTGAAGTCTCCCATAATCAAAATCCTACATTTTTTCTCCCGCGCCATGTTAACAACTGAGTTTATGACTTCAATCGTACCTATATGACTTTCCTCATAAATTTCAAGCCTATTTTGGTTCCTTGGTGGGTTGTATACAACAGTTATTATAATGCTCTCTGACCCAGTATTTATGCGAGCAACAAGAAATTCCCTGAACTCACTTTCTATAGCCAAGTTTATTTCTTCAACTTGAATCCTCTCACTTATGAGCAGTGCTATCCCTCCACCAGTCCTCTCAGATCTTTCGACCCTTAGTATTCTGAAGCCCTTAGGAAAAACTGTGACACTGTTTATGTCCTCACTCAACTTAGTCTCTGTAATTGCTACTATATCTGCCTTACTGTTGTGAATCCTATCTTTTAATTCTACTGCCTTACCTGCTAATCCATCAGCATTTGTGTATAACAATCTTAATGAGGCCCCATCCCCTGATCTTCTGTCATTATCTTCTTTATCTCCCCTTTGTCTGGAAGTATTCCGTAACGAAAATTTTTCTTCTCTTCTTCATTTCTTTCATCATTTAACCTTCTTGCCTCTTGCAACAAGTTTTTGATCTTTCCCATCTCTTCCTGTGTTCTGTATCGTCTAATGAACACTTCTTTGCATTCTTGAAGGTCTTTTAGACTTTTTTTTCTCAACAATATTTCCCTACATGTCTCCCCTCTCTCAAAGGTTACTTTTGTTGGTCTCGGCTTTCCTTCCCTCGAATATTTACCTAGTTGGTGTATGTTTACAATATCCTCAGGACCACATACTACTCCAAGCTTTCTTATCAGGTCTACAACGTTAGCTTTATTTTCTTCAAGTCTCCCCTGCCATGTTGGCTCCTGGGATTCACTTATGCCTGAGATTACCACTGTCTTCTCCTTATCAAGTGCCTGTCTGATGAGTGGGTTTGCCCTTTCCATCACAACGTCTTTCATTTTTTCGATTACTGTCTCTTTATAGTCAACTGTTTGTATGTTTTCCAGTGCCACCACCTTTACAGCCTCTTTTACTGCCACATTCCCCTTTAGTGCATCAGCAAAGGACGTTTTCATGGCATCATTTTCCATATTCAGCTCCTGGAACTCTTTTCTGAACTGTTCAATGTTTTCCTTAATCTGAACATTCCAAGCAGCAATCTCGTCTCTCTCAGAAGATAGCAGTGAACTAACATCTAATTCCTTTAGGTTGTCATTTAGCTGTTTGTTTTTATCTTCTTGTTTAGAAATTCTAGATTCTAGTTGACTCTTTTCCCCTTCCAGCTTCTTTATTCTTTTTTCTAGTTCCTTTCTCTCCTGCCCTTGTGCTTTATTTGCTTCCTCCAAAGATCTTATTTGTTCTCTGAGTGTTTCATTCTCTTTCATTTCTCCATCCATATTCCGAATTTTATCATCAAGGCTTGTAACCATTTCCTCTAACTTCTTGATTCTCTGTTTAAGTCCTCTGATGACTACCCCTTCTCCCGACCCATGGGTGGGAGAGGTTTGGGACAGAGATGGCTTCATTTTTATGTTCTCCCTCTCACAGAATATAGAAAGAAGACGAGAAAGAGGAAAAAAAAAGAAAAGAAAAGAGAAAAACTTCTAATTTACCTTCACACAGAATTTTTATATCTCCATATAAGTGCTATTTAGTGACTCAGTTTGTCTCCTTTCTGGTAACACACATCTTAACTTAAAAACTTGACCATGGTAATTTAAGTATAAAAAGAAAAAGAAAAACAAAAGTCAAACCTGAAGGAAAATTCGAATTTGTGTTCGAGGTGGCACCCACCTGTTTCTGTTATATATTCTTCCTAACTGATAAACTGACTTGCTAACCAAGATATGTTATCACGGGATTTAGACTTTACATTTAACTCAATATATATACAAAATAACAAAATAGCAAACGAGAAAGCTAAAAGAAAAGCAAAAAAAATGTGTGTGTGTGTGTGTGTGTGTGTGTGTGTGTGTGTATAAATTTATTTATTCATGTATTTATTTTGACAATGAAACTGTGATATTAAGAATACTATTAACCATGAAAACTTCTTATAACGTCTGTGATCTCGAAATCGAATCGCAAGGTAAAGAATCATGTCACCTTACAGACTGAGATACTGCAGCAGATAAATATCTTCATATCATAGCCAAGACAGCTTATGTTCTTTGTTGATTTGGCTGGATTAGCATACGCAAGCTATCTGCAGTATCCCAGTCGATATTGTGGCATTATTCTGTAGTTTGCAATGCGAGTTTGAATCCCCTGAGATTCCAGAATATTTTCTCGTGGATAACAGTGTATATGTATGTATGTACGAGTGTATATATATATATATATATATATATATATATATATATATATATATATATATATATATATATAAATATATGCATTACATATAATTTATATATTATATATACATATATATTATCAATGCATACATCAATACATACATGCATACATACATACATACATACATGCATACATACATACATACATTCATACATACATACATACATACATACATACATACATACATACATACATACATACATACATACATACATACATACATACATACATACATACATACATACATACATACATACATACATACATACATACATATATCCATACATACATACATACATACATACATATATATATATATATATATATATATATATATATATATATATATATATATATATATATATGAATGTGTGTGTATGTGTGTGTGTATGTGCTTTTTTGTATATGTATATATGTATACTAATATGCATGCATCTAAGTAGATACGAACATACGTAATAGGTCAATCAATTTTCAGTCATTAACATATATCTCTCTTATTTATATAGTTTTAAGTAAGTATCCGATTCTCTTGTGCCTATCTGAGGAATATATATATATATATATATATATATATATATATATATATATATATACGTTTATATATATATATATATATATATATATATATATATATATATATATATATATATATATATATATATATATATATATATATATATATATATATATATAAAAATATATATATATATATATATATATATATATATATATATATATATATATATATATATATATATATATATATATATTATATATATATATATATATATATATATATATATATATATATATATATATATATATATATATATATATATATATATATATATATATATATATATATATATATATATATATATATATATATATATATATATATATACACACAAACATACACACACACACACACACACACACTCAAGGCCCTAGGGCAAGAGAGAAAAGAACCAGAAAAGCGAATAAAGAATCTGGAAGGGGAAAAGAGTGAACTAGAAAGCAGAATTTCTAAACAAGAAGATAACAACACAGCTGAATAACAAGCTGAATGAATTAAATGTTAGTTCACTGCTCTCTTCTGAGACGAGACGAAATTGCAGCTTGGAATGTCCAGATAAAGGAAAACATCGAAAAGTTTAGAAAAGAGTTTCAGGGGCTGAATACGGAACATGATGCCATGAAAACTTCATTTGCAGATGCATTAAAGGGGAATGTGGCAATAGAAGAGGCTGTGAGGGTGGTAGAATTGGAAAGCATACACACGGTTGACTATAAAGGAACAGCAATACAAAAAATTAAAGACTTTGTGATGGAAAGGGCTAATCCACTTAATAAACAGGTACTTGATAAAGAGAAGACAGTGGTAATCTCAGGTATAAGTGAATCCCAGGAGTCAACATGGCAGGGGAGATTTGAAAAAATAAAGCTAGGATTTCAGACATGATACGGAAGCTTGGAGTATTACGTGATCTAAACGATATTGTAAACATTTACCAACTTGGTAAATATTCTATGGAGGGAAATGGTAGACCAAAGAAAGTTCCCTTTGAGAGAGGGAACACATGTAGAGAAATAATGATGAGAAAAAAAAATCTAAAACACCTTCAAGAATACAAAACACTTCATTGGACCATACAGAACACAGGAAGAGATGGAAAGGATAAAAAACTTGTTGAAATAGGCTAGAAGGGTAAATGAGAAAAGAAATGAAGAAAAAATAAAAAATTCTTGTTTCAGAGTTCTTCCAGACAAAGGGGGGGGGGTAAATAAGGTAATGAAATATCAAGGGATGGGGCCCTCATTAAGATTGCTTTACACAAATGCTGATGGAATAGCTGGTATGGCAGTAGACTTTAAAGATAGGATTCACAACAGTAAACCAGATATAGTAGAAGTTACAGAGACTAAGTTAAACGAGGACATAAGCAGTGTCACAGTCCTTCCTAAGGGCTTCAAATATTAAGGGTTGAAAGATCTGAGAGGACTGGTGGAGGGATAGCACTGCTCATAAGTAAAAGGTTTCAGGTTGAAGACATAAACTTTGCTATAGAAAGTGAATTCAATAAATTTCTTGTTGCTTGCATTAATACTGGGCCAGAGAGCATTAAAATAACTGTTGTATATAACCCACTAAGGATACAACATAGGCTAAAAGTTTATGAGGAAAGTCATATAGGTACTATCGAAGTCATAAACTCAGTTATTAACATTCCACGGGAGTAAAAATGTAGAAGATTGAATATGGGAGATTTTAATCATAGAGAGATAGATTGGATAAATCTTGACCCACACAGTGAGTAGGACTCACTTGTGGTAAGATTCCTATATTGCATACAAGGGAGTTTCCTACACCAACAGATACTAGAACCAACGACGGCCAGGGGTGGGGATGAGCCATCTCTGCTTGGTCTAGTATTCACAGCTAATGTGTTGGATATTGAAAAAATTGAGTATGAATCACCAATTGGAAAGAGTGACCACTGTGTTTTGTTGATGGAGTATATCATCAGAGATATTCTTTCTGAAAGTAGATTCACTGAGGACATGAGGAGGAACTATCTGAAAGGAGATTACATCAAGGGATGGGGCCCTCATTAAGACTGCTTTACACATATGCTAATGGAATAGCTGGTAAGGCAATAGACTTAAAAGATAGGATTCACAACAGTAAGGCCGATATAGTAGCGGTTACAGAGACTAAGTGAAGTGAGGACATAAACAGTGTCACAATTTTTCCTAAGGGCTTCAGAATATTAAGGGCTAGAAGACCTGAGAGGACTGGTCGAGGGATAGCACTGCTCATAAGTAAAAGGTTTCAGGTTGAAGAAATAAACTATACTATAGAAGGTAAATTCAAGAAATTTCTTGTTGCTCGCATAAATACTGGTTCAGAGAGCATTATAATAACTGTTATATATAATCCACCAAGGAATCAACATAGGCTAAATGTTTATGAAGAAAGTCATATAGGTACTATTGAAGTCATAAACTCAGTTGTTAACATTCCACTGTAGTGAAAATGTAAAATTTTGAATTTGGGGGATTTTAATCATAGAGAGATAGATTGGATATATCTTGACCCTCACAGTGAGGAGGACTTATTCGGGGCAAGATTCCTAGAGGGTCAGGGGTGAGGATGAAATAGTATTCACAGATAATGTGTTGGATATTGAAAAAATTTAGTATTAATCACCAATTGGAAAGAGTGACCACTGTGTGTTGTTGATGGAGTATATCATCAAAGATGTTCTGTCCCAAAGTAGAGTCACTGAGGACATGAGGAGGAACTATCTGAAAGGAGATTACATCAAGGGATGGGGCTCTCATTAAGATTGCTTTACACATATGCTGATGGAATAGCTGGTAAGGCAATAGACTTAAAAGATAGGATTCACAACAGTAAGGCCGATATAGTAGCGGTTACAGAGACTAAGTGAAGTGAGGACATAAATAGTGTCACAATTTTTCCTAAGGGCTTCAGAATATTAAGGGCTAAAAGATCTGAGAGGACTGGTGGAGGGATAGCACTGCTCAAAAGTAAAAGGTTTCAGGTTGAAGAAATATACTTTGCAATAGAAGGTAAATTCAAGAAATTTCTTGTTGCTTGCATAAATACTGGTTCAGAGAGCATTATAATAACTGTTGTATATAACCCACCAAGGAATCAACATAGGCTAAATATTTATGAAGAAAGTCATATAGGTACTATTGAAGTTATAAACTCAGTTGTTAACATTCCACTGGAGTGAAAATGTAAAATGTTGAATCATAGAGAGATAGATTGGATATATCTTGACCTTCACAGTGAGGAGGACTTATTCGGGGCAAGAGTCCTAGAGGGCCAGGGGTGAAGCTGAACTAGTATTCACAGATTATGTGTTGGATATTGAAAAAAAATGAGTATGAATCTCTAATTGGAAAGAGTGACCACTGTGTGTTGTTGATGGAGTATATCATCAAAGATGTTCTATCTGAAAGTAGAGTCACTGAGGACATGAGGAGGAACTAACTGAAAGGAGATTACATCAAGGGATGGGGCCCTCATTAAGACTGCTTTACACATATGCTGATGGAATAGCTGGTAAGACAATAGAATTAAAATATAGGATTCACAACAGTAAGGCAGATTTAGTAGCAGTTACAGAGACTAAGTGAAGTGAGGACATAAGCAGTGTCACAGTCCTTCCTAAAGGCTTCAGAATATTAAGGGTTGAAAGATCTGAGAGGACTGGTGGAGGGATAGCACTGCTCATAAGTAAAAGGCTTCAGGTTGAAGAAATAAACTTTAATATAGAAGGTAAATTCAAGAAATTTCTTATTGCTCGCATAAATACTGGTTCAGAGAGCATTATAATAACTGTTGTATATAACCCACCAAGGAATCAACATAGGCTAAAAGTTTATGAAGAAAATCATATAGGTGCTATTGAAGTCATGAACTCAGTTGTTAACATTTCACTGGAGTGAAAATGTAAAATGTTGAATATGGGAGATTTTAATCATAGAGAGATAGATTGGATATATCTTGACCTTCACAGTGAGGAGAACTTATTCGGGGCAAGATTCCTAGAGGGTCAGGGGTGAGGATGAACTAGTATTCACAGATAATGTGTTGGATATTGAAAAAATTGAGTATGAATCACCAATTGGAAAGAGTGACCACTGTGTGTTGTTGATGGAGTATATCATCAAAAATGTGCTTTATGAAAGTAGAGTCACTGAGGACATGAGGAGGAACTAACTGAAAGGAGATTACATCAAGGGATGGGGCCCTCATTAAGACTGCTTTACACATATGCTAATGGAATAGCTGGTAAGGCAATAGACTTAAAAGATAGGATTCACAACAGTAAAGCAGATATAGTAGCAGTTACAGAGACTAAGTGAAGTGAGGACATAAATAGTGTCACAATTTTTCCTAAGGGCTTCAGAATATTAAGGGCTAAAAGATCTGAGAGGACTGGTGGAGGGATAGTACTGCTCATAATTACAGGTTTCAGGTTGAAGAAATAAACTTTGCTATAGAAAGTAAATTCAAGAAATTTCTTGCTGCTTGCATTTATACTGGTTCCGAGAGCATTATAATAACTGTTGTATATAACCCACCAAGGAATCAACATAGGCTAAAAGTTTATGAAGAAAGTCATATAGGTACTATTGAAGTTATAAACTCAGTTGTTAACATACCACTGTAGTGAAAATGTAAAATTTTGAATTTGGGAGATTTTATTCATAGAGAGATAGATTGAATATATCTTGACCCTCACAGTGAGGAGGACTTATTCGGGGCAAGAGTCCTAGAGGGCCAGGGTGAGGCTGGACTAGTATTCACAGATAATGTGTTGGATATTGAAAAAATTGAGTATGAATCACTAATAGGTAAGAGTGACCACTGTGTTTTTGATGGAGTATATAATCAAAAATGTTCTTTATGAAAGTAGAGTCACTGAGGACATGAGGAGGAACTAACTGAAAGGAGATTACATCAAGGGATGGAGCCCTCATTAAGATTGCTCTACACATATGCTGATGGAATAGCTGGTAAGACAATAGAATTAAAATATAGGATTCACAACAGTAAGGCAGATTTAGTAGCGGTTACAGAGACAAAGTGAAGTGAGGACATAAGCAGTGTCACAGTCCTTCCTAAGGGCTTCAGAATATTAAGGGTTGAAAGATCTGAGAGGACTGGTGGAGGGATAGCACTGCTCATAAGTAAAAGGCTTCAGGTTGAAGAAATAAACTTTAATATAGAAGGTAAATTCAAGAAATTTCTTATTGCTCGCATAAATACTGGTTCAGAGAGCATTATAATAACTGTTGTATATAACCCACCAAGGAATCAACATAGGCTAAAAGTTTATGAAGAAAGTCATATAGGTACTATTGAAGTCATGAACTCAGTTGTTAACATTCCACTGGAGTGAAAATGTAAAATGTTGAATATGGGAGATTTTAATCATAGAGAGATAGATTGGATATATCTTGACCTTCACAGTGAGGAGGACTTATTCGGGGCAAGATTCCTAGAGGGCCAGGGGTGAGGATGAACTAGTATTCACAGATAATGTGTTGGATATTGAAAAAATTGAGTATGAATCACCAATTGGAAAGAGTGACCACTGTGTGTTGTTGATGGAGTATATCATCAAAAATGTTCTTTATGAAAGTAGAGTCACTGAGGACATGAGGAGGAACTATTCGAAAGGAAATTACATTAAAATTAACGAGCTTTTTGCAATTATTGACTGGAGGATCTTTTTTAACACCAAATATGTACAAGAAATGTACAAATAGAAGTTTTTCATGCCAGAGAGAAATGATATCATGATGAGTGGAGAGACAAATGCTGGAAAAGATATAGGAGGAGAAAAAACATAAATGCCTGGCAGACTTATAAGAGAGCAAGAAATGATTACCTAAGTGAAAGAAGAGAGACAGAGAGAGACTATTAAAGGGATATCACCAGGAAGGGTAAAGAAAATCACCAACTTTTCCACAGCTTTATCAGAGGGAAAACTGAAGGTAAAAAAAAACAGGTTTTAAATCTAAAGAGAGTGGATGGAAGCATCACTGAGACAGATAAATATATTGAACAAGGAGGTTCATTCAATATTTACAGTAGAAAATACCCCACCTCCTCAGACTGCAGAGATAGGAGCTCATAGGCTGGTATTAGAAAACATCATCTTTTCAGCCACAGAGGCATGCAAAGCGCTGATGAATTTAGGTGCCCATAAAGCTAAAGATCCTGATGATATATCCCCTTATGTACTTAAGAAATGCGCTAAATCAATATCAGTGGCACCATGTATCATCTTTGAAAAGTTGATGGAGTCAGGGGACATTCCAAGATGCTGGGAACAAGCGAACATGATGCCTATCTTCAAAAAGAGAAGGAGGGATACGGCTTTAAACTATAGACATGGCTCCTTGACCAGCATAATTTGCAAAGTTAAGGAGAAACTACCAAGGAAACACATCTCTTATTTGGAATATTTCAACTTTTTGTCAGTGAGACAACATGCCTTCAGAGAAGGTGGATAAACAGTAACAAACTTATTAGAATTTTTATGATAAGGCATATCGAATCTTACAGGAAAGAGATGGCTGGGCAGATTGCATATTCCTAGACTTCCAGAAAGCATTTCACATGGTTCCACACGGGAGACTTATTAAGAAGCTGCAAGCAATGGCGAGAATAGATGGAAATGTCTTGGAATGGATAAAAACTTACTTAGAATGAAGGGAACATAGTGTTAGAGTAAAACAGTCAGTGTCTGAATGGAGAATAGTTAGTAACTGGGTTCCACAGGGTTCAGTTTTAGGGCTACTCATGTTCCTTGTATATGTAAATGATCTACCAAAGTCTGTAAATTCACTCATGAATATGTTTGCAGATAATGCAAAGATTGACAGTAGCAGAACTTCAAGAAACAGTGAATGAGAGAGATCTTGGAGTAAACATACTGGCAGATTGTCTCCAGGAATACATATAAATGGCATAGTACGGGCAGCATATGCTTTATTAGGAAATGCGAGGATAGCCTTCAGGCACATGGACAAGAAAATGATCAGAAATATTCATGTAACCTATGTGAGGTCAAAAGTTGAATATATAACACCCTTTAGGAATCCACACTTGAAAAACCACGTAGTTCAGCCGGAAAAAGCTCAAAGACATGTCACGAAACTGGTGCCAAAAATACGAAATCACAGTCACGAGGAGAGGCTGAGGGAATTAGACTATCCATTACTCAAAGCTAGAAGAATGAGTGGGGATATGATGACGGTTTATAAATTCCTTCATGGTTATGACAAAGTGGATAGGGATTGTTATTTTGAGATGGCTGGTACTGGAACTAGATGTCAGAGTTTGAAGCTTCGTAAGAAACTTCTTTGCAGGATTTAAGGAAGTACTTTTTTTTTTTTAGTGCAAGAGTAGTTGATAATTGGAATTCGCTAAGCGAGGAGGTTGTTAATGCTAACTCAATCCATAGTATTAAGGACAAGTATGATAAGTATCACTGAGTACAATATGGAACCGACCAGTATACACACACGCACACACACACACACACACACACACACACACACACACACACACACACACACACACACACACACACACACACACACACACAAGGAAATGTTCAGAAATATTTATGTAACTTTCGTGAGGCCAAAACTTGAATATGCAGCCACCTTCTAAGGTTGGTTTCTCTTTTAGACCTTCTGTGCTGTAGTTTGTAGCGCCTTGGCACAGTAATTATGGGTTCTAGGTTCTAGTTGCGTATCGGGGTAAAATCTAATCCATGTATTCACATTTGGTAATGTGCTTATTTGATTATTATTGATCGCTAATTAGATTGAGATTGGAATTAAAAATGCTAAAGCGAAGCCACGAGTGAGGCTGGGGAAACTGTAATATGCAAGTATAGCAGTTAAGCTGTAAGGTTGGTTTCTATTTTAGACCTTGTGTGGTGTAGTTGGTAGCGCCTTGGCACAGTAAGTATGTGTCCTATGTTCGAGTCCAGGATGGAGTGATATATGATTCATGTTTTCACATATGATAATGTGCTTATTTGATTATTGCTGATCCCTAATGAGATTGGAATATACATACATGTGTATATATATATATATATATATATATATATATATATATATATATATATATATATATATATATATATATATATATATATATATATATATATATATATATATATATATATATATATATATATATATATATATATATATATATATATATATATATATATATATATATACATATATATATATATATATATATATATATATATATATATATATATATATATATATATATATATATATATATATATATATATATATATATATATATATATATAACCAAGCAAGAACATTACATATGTGAAAACATGAATCATTTTTTACCCCGACCGGGAATCGAACCTAGGACTTATAATTACTAAGTCAAGGCGCTACCAACTACACACCACAGAAGGTATAAAAGGAATCCAACCTTATAGCTTATATCTGCTATACTTAGGGATGAACGCATTCTATCTGAATGCCACTATGTTCATATTACAGATTCCCCAACCTCACTCGTGGCTTCATTTCAGCATTTAATTCAATTCCCAATCTCATTCGGGTCATACAATAACCAAGCAAGCACATTACATATGTGAAAACATGAATAATTTTTTTTGCCCCGACCGGGAATCGAACCTAGGACTTATAATTACTAAGTCAAGGCACTACCAACTACACACCACAGAAGGTATAAAAGGAATCCAACCTTTATAGCTTATATCTGCTATACTTAAGGATGAACGCATTCTATCTGAATGCCATTATGTTCATATTACAGATTCCCCAACCTCACTCGTGGCTTCATTTCAGCATTTAATTCAATTCCCAATCTCATTCGGGTCATACAATAACCAAGCAAGCACATTACATATGTGAAAACATGAATAATTTTTTTTACCCCGACCGGGAATCGAACCTAGGACTTATAATTTTTTTTTATAAGTGTGACACCGGGACAGGCAGAAACTGCCCTCATCAACAAAGGCCTGGGCACGAGAAAATACCAAGACGAAGGAAAAGAAAAAGGTTAAGGGCAAGGCAGAGATGAGGTAATGTCACACAAAGGAAAACGACAGACAGAAAAAACAGTCAAAGTAAAGAGGACCCAGAGATATGGAGGACTAGGCTCTGAGATGATGATAGATCTGCTTTTTGAAGGATGAAAGGTCATAAGAACTAGGAAAGACAGAAAGAGGAAGAGAGTTCCAGAGTCTGGAGGTAGATGGGAAGAAGCAGTCGCTGCACCGACCAATCGGCAAGCTACAAATCTCGACACAGTACCTGTGAGATGAGGCCGCTTGGCGAGTGTTACGCGGCCTCGGCAGTGGAGGAGGGATGCAACTCGCCAACTCATCAGAGCAGCGATGGAAGTAGTAGCGATTGAAAAGTGAAAGGGAAGATACCTTACGGCGAAGAGAGAGAATCCAGGTTAGAAGTAAGAGAAGGATCATTAATGAGTCTGACTGCCTTAGATTCAACCCTATCAAGAAGATAAGTAAAGGAAGAAGCACCCCAGATGTGTGAGCAGTATTCTAAGCAGGGGCGGATAAGACCTTTGTAAATTTTAAGTAACTGCAGTGAGGAAAAGTAATAACGAAAACGAAACAAAACCCCCAATTTTTTGGATGAAGATTTAGAAATTTGGATTATGTGATTCCTCCAAGACAAGTTAGAGGCTATATGGATTCCTAATATATTGATAGAGTTAAGAGGGTAAATTTCATTAGTTTCGAAGACAATAGGCTTATCAGGAGGAGAAGAAGATAAAGAGATAGCCAGAAACTGTGTCTTGGAGGCATTGAATTTAACTAAATTTTGAGTGCCCCATTCAGATACTCTCTGCAAATCGGAGTTAAGAGTAGAAGAAAGAGTGATACGAGATTGATTACGAGTAACATATGAAGGTTGAGAAGAAAAGGCAGAGGAAAAGTGAAGGGTAGAATCATCGGCAAAGGCATGAAGAAGAGAGGAAGATGAGGATTGTAGAAGATCATTGATGAAGAGAAGGAAGAGAGTAGGTGAAAGAACAGAGCCCTGTGGAACACCACTGGACTCAGGGAAAAGGCAAGATGTCGCGCCATCAACAACGACAAATATAGAACGGTCAGTAAGAAAACTGGAGATCAGAGAACAGAAAGAAGGGGTAAAGCCATAGGCAGGGAGTTTGGCCAACAGAGCCTTGTGCCACA
Organism: Halocaridina rubra; assembly: GCA_037179515.1. Taxonomy (NCBI): domain Eukaryota; kingdom Metazoa; phylum Arthropoda; class Malacostraca; order Decapoda; family Atyidae; genus Halocaridina; species Halocaridina rubra. The sequence continues at coordinate 10,910 of JAXCGZ010011376.1, read as the reverse complement.
CTCTGTCAAAAGCCTTAGAGATATCAAGGGCGACGACAAAGGATTCCCCATAATTCCTCAGAGAAGATGACCATACATGAGTAAGATAGGACAGGAGATCACCAGTGGATCTTGCCTTGCGGAAACCGTACTGGTGATCGGAGATAAGTGAGTTAGATTCAAGGCATTTCAAGAAGTGAGCATTGAGCAAAGTTTTGAAAACTTTAGCAATAGAGGAGGTTAGAGCAATAGGTCGGTAGTTAGAAGGAATAGAGCGGTCACCCTTCTTAGGAACAGGTTGAACTAGAGCATGCTTCCAAGATGAAGGATAGATACTGGTTGACAGAATGAGGCGAAAAATACGGCAAAGCACGGGAGCCAGTTCATCTGCAAACTCCTTAAGGAACCTTGCAGGGATACCATCGGGACCAGATGCCTTGTTTGTCTTTAGTGAGCGAAGAACCTTATGAACTTTGCGTGAAGAAAGGATAAGGGAGGGCATAGGGTTAGAGAGGGGAAAAGACTGAGGAACAGGTGCGCTGGAATCGTTGATAGAAGAGTTGGCAGAAAAATGAGAGCCAAAGAGAATGGCTTTGTCAGTGGGAGAGCAAGCTATAGAACCATCAGAACGAATGAGAAGGGGAAAGCTTGAGTTACAGAAGTTTTTGGAGAGATTTTTGGCTAGGGACCAGAAGCATTTGTTAGTGGGAGAGGAGTTAAGGTCATCAACTTTCCTTCTTATAAAGGAAGCCTTAGACCTTCGAATCTGAGCTGTACAGCGATTCCTAGCTATAATAAAAGCAGAGCGAGTTAAACCGGAAGGAGAGGCTTAGTAAGATCAGTGAGCCTGATTCCTAGCCTGGATAGCCATGGAGCAGGCACGGTCAAACCAAGGTTTAGGGGGAGAGAAAGTTTTTGTAGAAGAGGGGAT
>JAXCGZ010011376.1:0-5000 GCA_037179515.1 Halocaridina rubra | reverse complement strand
TTAGGATGTATTTTGTGCCATTTTTTGCGCTCTTGTAAGGTGGGTAGGTACTCCCGTAACCACCTATGCCAGAAAACATCTGCTAAATATTGCGGCTGTTTCCATCGGCGCTGATATGCATCCTTTTGGTCAAACTTCCCAGGGGGTAACACAGGACCTCCTCTCAGCATCAGCAGGTGATTGGGTGTCAAGGGTCTTTCATCTCTAGGATCATTAGATAACTTGGTGATTGGCCTACCATTTATAATACCCTCATCAATGGTCAGCAAAGTTATAAAGGTTTAGTTATCCATGACTTGTTCTTTCATCACCCCTGCCAACACAGATCTTATGGTTCTAATTTGCCTATCCCAGATGCCACCAATGTGAGAGGCTCCAGGAGGATTAAACTTCCAAGTGACTTTCCTTTTATAAGGTTTCTTTTTAAGTATTTGACGTAGTCTTTGAAACCAAGCAACTGTTTTCTTCAGGCTATGCCATGAGGAGTAATGACTCAGGAATCTACTTGTATTATCATCTTGAGTATTAATGGTATACATTACTGTGGATGGCTTTATTCAGCTATCCTTTCTAATTATTCACAGTTAAATGAAGGCTGCCTGGGCCAAGTACTTCAATTTTGATATAGAAAACTAGGTCCCTCTATCCAGCGTTCATCACTAACAAGTTCACATTCTGTCATCCCTCTGGATGCATCGTCTCCAGGATTCTCAGTAATGGATACATATCTCCACTGTGTTGGTGTGGTATGATCCAAAATCTTTGCCACTCTATTGGCAACGTAAGTTTGAAACTTGTTTGCTGTACTCTGTAAATACCATATTTTTTGTACAAAAAATAGATTCTTATAATATTATTTCCAACTCTTCTTGTAGAAGGTTTTCTAATCTAACTGCCTCTAGTGCTCCAGCTAACTCTAAATGTGGAATGGTGGAACCCTTTAAAGGTGCAAATCTAAACTTTGACATCATGAGATAAACAGAGATAGTTTGATCCTCAAAAACAGTCAATAAATAAGAAACATCCTCATAACCATACTCTGAAGCATCACAAAAATGATGTAACTGGGCTGTCCTTACAAGTTTGTCCTTTAGTACAACACATCGAGGAATTCTGAACGCCCCAATAATAGGCCAGTTAGTCAGCCACCGGCCCCATTGTTCCTCCAAGTCTCTTGGCAAGGACTCATCACATCCTTTTTCCAGCCTGCACAATTGCTGGAATAGCCTTTTTGCCTATAGCACAAATGGACTCACATATCCTAAGGGATCATACACTGTGATGAGTGTGCTAAGTACTCCTCTCTTTGTTCTTGGTTTATCTCTTACAGGCACGTCAAACCTGAAACAGTCAGATTAAATGTCCCACAGGATAACAAGTGCGCGCTCTATGGGCAGCTTATCGTTATTGACATCCAGGGTGGAGAAAGATTTTCCCCATCTGTCTCTAGGTATACTAATCATTATCTCTGGTGAGTTTGAAACAAACTTTGTAAGACAATAACATCTCTTCCTTTCTTCCAGATTCTTATCTTTATCCAATCTCTTTCTCAACATCTGTAAACGTCGTTCAGCCATAGTATGGTTGTCAGGTAGGCAAAGTAATTCTGCCTTAAAAGGAATATTCAATGCATCGTGACCATTTATTAAAGATTGGTTCTCATCCCAGACTTCTAAAACTTTTAAGTCACTCTGAGACTTACCTGGTGTTGCACAGTTGACTCCTTCCAGGTCCCATAACTTAAGCAAGGCCTTCTCCATCATTGAAGTAGAGTGTACAAAATGAGATGTCACTGTGAGCTTAAAAGGGTCAATAAGACCGTTAATGGCCCAGCCTAATGGTGTATGAATGGCATATGGGTCACTTGGTTGTCCCATTTTTACTTCATCAGGTAGCAAGAGATCAGCACAATCCTGTCCTACTAGCAGGTGAACCTGATCTCCCTCCAACTCAGGTAACCTTTGGTTCTGCAGGTGTGACCACCTTTCAATATCAAGTTAACTTGACAAGCCTGACAAGTCTAAATTCAATGTTGGCCTAACAGCTACTTTTTGTATATAAAAAGGTTCATGTGTGTCATCAAGATCAGATACAAGAAGAGTAATAACAGTTGAATTCATAGGCATTCTTGTCTGTGGAATAGTAGTGAGTTCCAACTGACGAGTCACACCTCTGGTTCCTAACTTTTCACATAATTCTTCTGTGCAATATGTAGTAATTGTTCCTGGATCCAACAGTGCATATGTATCAACAACAATATTCGTATCCAAACTTCTGGCTCTTGCTGGCACTATAGGAAAAACAAGTCTACCACCTTGTCGGCAGGCGAAGTTACTCACTCTGAGATTCATAAAAGTATTCAGTGGTGTGTAGTCAGTAAACTGTGTTGCTACTACTGGCATCTGCAATTCTGATGTAGGAGTGTGTGTTGCTGCTTCCTGTATATTAGCAACATCATCTGCTTTCTTATTTGGGAAATAAAGATACTTGCTGTGCTTCCTTCCACAGCCTTCAACATTACAGATAAAAATTTTTAAACAATATTTAGCAATGTGTCCCTGAGAAAAATAATTCACACACAGACCCTTAGATTTTACAAGATTCCAACAGTCCTTTACTTCCATAGCCTTAAATTGTGAACAAGATATTAAATAATGTTTTTGTCCACAACAAGGACACTTACCTCCTGTTCACTTTCTGCTCTCTGGTCTAAATGTATCCTCAGTTACAGATGTATTGACAAAAAAACTTTCAGCCCGTTTCTTCGGAGCTCTGTTCATCTGATTCTTACCTTTTTCCTTCTTCTGATTCTTACTAATTAATTTCCAAAGACTGGATCTGAAGCCTTGTCAGCAACATCACAAATAAATTTTGCAAGTTCTGTAATTTCTGGTTCTCTTCTACACTTGGAGTAAATATCATGATTAACTTTTACCCATCTTATCTGCAGATAATAAGGTAACTTTTCCACTATTTCAAGAATATTGTCTCCACTTGCTCGCTGATTGATAGAGTTCCTTTCCTTAAGGGACTCAAGAGAGCTAGTGATCTCATCAGCATACTCTCTGAGATCAGCGGATCCCTTCACATCTGGTCTATTGGTAACTTTTCTTACCCATTCACATGCAATATTATAAGCGTTTATATAGCCTTCTTCAGGACCTTTATAATAAGTACCTTTCAGTGCAAGTGCTGCCTTTCCTTTACAGTTCCTTCCTAAGCATGCCAGTTTTTGAGCTGCTGGGATTGACAAACTCCCTATGGTATCCTTAAATGACCTTATGAATGGCTAATATTCTAAAGCATCACCACTAAATGGATGAATTTCTCCACTTGGTACTTGCAGAGATTCTACTATAGATTGTTGCTGTGTTCGTGACAGATCCAGCACCTGGCTTAAGTTAAGGCATCTTCTAAAATAGATGCAGCTCTCTCTCCTGAATCTTCTATTTCAACATTTGAGGGGTCCACTGATACTCTTGAGGGTTTTCTCAGGTGTTTTATAGGTGTACTTTCAAATCTTGGGAGTTCACTGGTCACTTTTGGGCATCCCGGTGTATTCACAGGTATGGTTACATGTGTGATGGGACCAAACCCTTCAGTTTGCAGCTTGTGTTCTGAAGTTTCATCAGAATTAACTTCCTCCTTCAACTTGTTGAGTTCCTCTATCGATCTCTGTTTTTCCCTCCTAAACATCAGTTCACTCTCCAGTTTTGCCCTTTTTAACATAAATAATTGTTTTTCCTTCTGCAATGATAACTGTCGGTTCTGCATTTCGAACTGTTGTGCTCTGGATAATTCTTTAATTTCATCTTCTAAGTCCTTGTTCTTTGCTTCCAGGCAAGTATCTATAATTTCTTTGAATGCCAATTGCTTCTCTCGACACAGCATTTTCTGGTATATCATCATCCAAAAACTCATTATCCTCTTGGCTCTTGTCACAAGCTTCCTCTTCCTGTGAAGCTATCCAGTTAAATAAGGCATCTTGAAAACCCATATGCCGAGTCATAACCTCCATCTTATATACTTTGGCCTCTTCAAGCTGATCTTCATCCTGCAATAACTCAAGAAGCTCAAGGTGAGCTATTTCAAATACAGTGACATACTCAGAGTATGCATCCATCTTCTCCTTTACTTGAAGAAGGTTATTGACATCACCAACTAACTAACTTGTCGATAGCAGTCATCTGTCTGGTAAGAGCTCCCTTTGCCCAGCCTCGTTTCTTCTTGGCATCAGCTACACGTCCATCTTGTCACCAGCGATGTCCTTCAAAGGGATTTCTTCTCCTTCTGCTACCTGAGTTATTAAATCTTTGGTCTGTTCTGTGTTCATCTTGTATTTAATCTGTTTGCAGGATAGTCTTAAACTTCAGGAATAGCCAAAAATTTTGGACTGTTACACCTCCTGTGTAAGTGGGTATATTAATCAATAGGTATGTGCTAATATTTTTCTTGTGTTACTTTCTAATTTATCTTCTAGGTTAATAGAGCAGTAAAAAATAATATTTTTGGGAGTCGTTGCAATGTTTATAAATGAACAAACAAACGAGAGGTCCAAACTGTAGATAAAAACAAAGGAAAACAAGTATATAAGTAAAAATAGAAATTAAAACGTAACATTTCAAATACAAAAGAAATAATAATTTTAGCAATACAATATTTATAACAAATGGCATATTCAAAATCAAATAAAGAGCAAGACTTATAAAATTCTCTAAATCTTTGTATACAGCGCATATATATTATGTTGTAATATAACTTATTGAGACATAAATATAAGATTAGAGAGACAAACAAATAATAAAGTAGTGCAAGAATTATGTAATAATTATAGAAAAGAACATAAATTATAATTAGGTATATCAATTAATCTTCTGAGGTATATTAACTAATCATCAGTAGCATTAAATTTATGGCAAATATAAATTAAACGGTATCTTAATACACATACTCTAATTAGGGAAAAATATTTATGAAATATGCCATAAACAATATATATA
>JAXCGZ010011375.1:145000-182656 GCA_037179515.1 Halocaridina rubra | reverse complement strand
AGAAGAAGAAGAAGAAGAAGAAGAAGAAGAAGAAAAAGAAGAAGGAGAAGAAGAAGAAGAAGAAGATGCATTTACTGCAACCTCATTTAGTGAATTCCAGTTATCAACTATTGTTACCCTTAAAGAGTGCTTCCTTACATCCTGCAAAGAAATTTTTCTTTCGAAGCTTCAAACTATGACCTCTTGTTCTAGAACGACCCATATCAATGCATCGCTCCCTATTCACCCTGTCAAAACCATGGAAAAATAAAATAAAAATTTACCCTATTGCCCTTTTTTCTTCTAACTTCGTGTGGTAGTAAGTCTAACTCTTTGTGTATTTACCAGTTGTATTGTGTTTTTTTCGTTTTTATTACGGTATTTGAATTAAATACGAACACAAGCCACGAGTGAGGTTGGAGAGGGACAGCAAAATGAAAAAAATATTCAGTAGATAAAATTTACAAAATACTTGCAGGACTGAAGTCAGAAGTTGCTATAAATATAGAAATACAAACACCATTATATATTGTCAGTGTTTTTCCCTTTTGTTCATCTTTTTGGAAGTCAAATATAGGTTACTGAATTGAATAGTGGCATATTTTCCTTAGATTTTTCTGATCCTATAATAAAAAAAAATAATGCTAATCGAAGTTGCAAGCCCTGTACCAATAGTCACTAGAGCATTGGATATACTGTTGTGAAAGAGGAGCATCACGATTCAGCATAGTTGCTGGAAAATATATGGAATATATACTAGATACATGTGGATGGTGTGACGTGAGTGGTGGGAGGATACCTTACGCCTGCAGAGTAGTTGCAGTTAACAAGAGAGGTCAGGTGGTGCTCCATGGTTGCCGATGTCCAAGTAGATATGACACGTCGATGATAACTAGCATTAAATATGCTGTTGAGGAAGAGAAAAAAAATAGCGATTCAGCATTTCATGCTGAATACGTAAAAAGAATAATTGCCTGCAGTAATCTCGCAAAAACCACCTTCAGTCAGAACGGTCATTGGCCAAGGTATCATTCCAAAATGTCAGAGAACTGGTTCCGGACATTTAAATGGAACTGTACTGCCACAGCAGAAAACATGAACTGAGACAAAAGTCTTGCCAATGAGAGACAAGAACAAGAGTAATGTCGATGTTGTTGTTGGAAGTAAAACTATATATCTACTCTGACAAACCATCTTTTGAATGTGTTGAAAAAGCCTCAGTCTTTCAGGGGTCAAACAATGTTAACAGATCTTGGTAGTTACATCAGGAATGGTTTCTGAAACTATGGATGAGGGCAACCTGCATATGTGGCCTTGGATAGTCCAATTTCATCTCAGAATAGATGGTTAATTATCTTACAATTCTCCATATGACTCCTCCTGTACCTTCACATTTGGATATTTTTTTATACCAAATTACTGATGAAAAAATGAGCTCATCTAACATAGTTTTTCACAAGTTTGATATTGAATGCCAAAGAGCCACATGTGGGTACCAAGCAGCTGTCTGGCCACACAAACACTGGTTGTTCAGGCTCACAGTTTTAAGACTGGATATCTCTAGTTATCGGTTTATAATTACAGTACAATTATCGACAAGTCCAAACATTTATTTCTTTAACCAGTGCCTTTACATGATGACCTATGAAGACCATAATTGTCCTTATCAACCTTATCTATCAAACTAAACACACCTTTATAGATAAGAGCTCAAATGAGATGATGTGAACAAGTCTATACAGCGAAAAAAAAAAGTGTTTAAACTTGTTCTCATAAAACATTATCTCGTCGTTAATTAATAAAGAAATGGAAACAAGCATTATCACTACACACAATACCATTGCTAAAGATAATGATAGTTCAATACAGTAACATTTACTATTATTACTATTATTATTATTATTACTTAATATATTACTGGCTTTAAATATACTCGTAGTAGAAACAATAATAAAAATAACACTAATAATAAATCTTAGCTATTTATTGTTCGGGGACCTGAGCCTATGATTAGGAACCCTTACCAAGCTACCAAAAGTCCACTTGTCTTTTACACCTCCCCCCAATTATATCTATTTCAAGGTCTTTCAGGCCTGTGATGTATTTGTTTTGTGTCTTTGGTCATCAGTCAACAGGCATAACTCGAGGGGGACGGGCTGTATTTTGAAAGAGGTCACATTAAAATTATCCCTCCATCGTCTCCAGGTCAATGTTCTGTAGGTCAGTCTTTTCTTTTTAATTATTCTAGTGCCGTTTCACCTATTTTAGCTTCAGCACGTCACTATTAATTTTCAACGAGGTATCATATATGGCTTCCATTTTCTTCTTTTCTTGGCAAAACACATCGTCCAACGTGTTTTCAACGACGGAAGATCCTTGCTCACTTAACCTGTGGGTGACCCAAGCAGGGTGGTTAGGGGGAAGGGATTTGTGGCAGCCCTTTAACCCAAAGGATATAAAAGGAATGATCAAGGTATCTTAGTCTCTGGTGAATGTGTGTGCTTTGACTCAACCATTCCCATTACAAGAGGGACAGCGGTCATTGCATATGTAAGTATCCTTCAAACAGCTGACTCTGTAATTTAGTCAATTCAATGGAAAATTTCCATGCAGAATATAGGGAAGTACTTATTTAGTGTAAGAATATGTGATAATTGGAATTCGCTGAGAGAGGAAGTGGATAATGCTAAATGCATTCATAGTTTTAAGAAGAAATATGATAAGCAATTTTGAATGTAAAAGTAGAGCCGACCAGGAGACGGGCAGTTACGAGCTTAGGGCTCTTTCCAATAAATACTATTAGGTAACCACAAACACACACACAAATGCTGATGGATTAGCTGGTAAGGCAGTAGAATTAAAAGATAGGATTCACAACAGTAAGGCAGATATAGTAGCAATTACAGAGACTAAGTTGAGTGAGGACATAAACAGTGTCACAGTTTTTCCTAAGGGTTTCAGAATATTAAGGGTTGAGAGATCTGAGAGGACTGGTGGAGGGATAACACTGCCCATAAGTGAAAGGATTCAACTTGAAGAAATAAACTTGGCTATAGAAAGTGAGTTCAAGGAATTTTTTTGTTGCTCGCATAAATACTGGGTTAGGGAGCATTATAATAACGGTTGTATATAACCCACCAAGGAACCAGAATAGGCTAGAAGTTTATGAGAAAGTCATATAGGTACTACTGAAGTCATAAACTCAGTTGTTAACATGGCACGGGAGAGAAAATGTAGGATCTTGATTATGGGAGATTTTAATCATAATGAGATAGATTGGATAAATCTTGACCCACACAGTGGTGAGGACTCATTCGGGGCAAGATTCCTAGATTGCGTACAAGGAAATTTCCTACACCAACATGTAATGGAACCAACGAGGGCCAGGGGTGGGGATGAGCCATCACTACTTGATCTAGTATTCACAGATAATGTGTTGGATATTGAAAAAATTGAGTATGAACCACCAATTGGAAAGAGTGACCACTGTGTGTTGTTGATGGAGTATATCATTGAAAATATTCTGCCTGAGAGTAGAGGCACTGAGGACATGAGGAGGAACTATCCGCAAGGAGATTACATCAAAATGAATGAGCTTTTTGCAGTTACTGACTGGAGAACCTTATTTTACAACAAATCTGTACAAGAAATGTATGACATCTTTTGTGAGAAATATGGAAAGATAGTAGATTGCTGCATACCTTTCACCAAAGTAGGTGTAATTCATGCCAGAGAGAAATGGTTCGATAATGAGTGTAAAAGAGCTAAGGAGTGGAGAGACAAATGCTGGAAAAGATATAGGAGGAGAAAAAACATAAATGCATGGCAAACCTACAAAAGAGCAAGAAATAACTACCTAAGTAAAAGGAGAGAGGCAGAGAGAGACTGTGAGAGGGACATCACCAGGAAGGCTAAAGAAATCCCAAGCTTTTCCACAGCTTTATCAGAGGAAAACTGAAGGTAAAAGAACAGGTTTTAAGGCTTAAGAGAGAGGATGGAAGCATCACTGAGACAGATGAAGAGACCTGCAAAGAATTGAACAAGGAGTTTCAGTCAGTATTTACAGTAGAAAATACCCCACCCCCTCAGATTGCAGAGATAGAAGCTCAAGGGCCGGTATTAGAGAACATCAACCTTACAGCCACAGAGGTATGCAAAGCACTGATGGATTTAGATGTTCATAAAGCTACAGGTCCTGATGACATATCCCCTCATGTACTTAAAAAATGCGCAAACTCAATATCAGTGGCACTAAGTATCATATCTAAAAAGTCACTGGAGTCAGGGGAAATTCCAAGATGCTGGAAACAAGCAAACGTGATACCTATCTTCAAATAGGGAAGGAGGGATACGGCTCTGAACTATAGACCAGTTTCCTTGACCAGCATAGTTTGCAAAGTTATGGAGAAACTACTAAGGAAACATATCTCTTTTCATTTGGAATCCTTCAACTTTTTGTCAATGAGGCAACATGGCTTCAGAGAAGGTAGATCAACAGTAACAAACTTATTAGAATTTTATGATGAGGTAAGCCGAATCTCACAGGAAAGAGAGGGCTGGGCAGATTGCATATTCCTAGACTTCCAGAAAGAGTTTGACACTGTTCCACAAGGGAGACTTATTAAGAAGCTGCAAGCAATGACTAGAATAGGTGGAAATGTCTTGAAGTGGATAAAAACTTACTTAGAAGGAAGGGAACGGAGGGTTAGAGTAAGACACTCAGTGTCTGAATGGAGAAGAGTTAGTAGTGGAGTTCCACAGGGTTCAGTTTTAGGGCCACTTTTGTTCCTTGTATATGTAAATGACCTACAAGACTCTGTAAACTCATTCATGAATATGTTTGCAGATGATGCAATGATTGTGAAGAAAGTAGGAAACAAGAACAATGGTAGAGAACTTCAGGAAGATCTAAATAGTCTGCACGAGTGGTCAGAAAAGTGGCTAATGAAATTCAGTACTTCAAAATGCAAGGTAATGAGAATGGGTACAAGTGCAAGAAGGCCCAAGCTTGACTACTCGGTGGCTGGAGTACAACTTCAAGAGACAGAAAATGAGAGAGATGTAGGAGTAAACATACTAGCAGATTTGTCTCCAGAAATACATATAAATGGCATAGTAAGGGCTGCATATGCATTCTTATCAAATGTAAGGGTAGCCTTCAGGCACATGGACAAGGAAATGTTCAGAAATATATATGTAACCTATGTAAGCCCAAACTCGAATATGCAGCCCCCTTTTGGAATCCGCACTTGAAAAAGCACATAGCTAAGCTTGAAAAAGTTCAAAGACATGTCACGAAACTGGTGCCAGAAATACGTAATCTCAGTTATGATGAGAGGCTGAGGGAATTAGACTTAGCATCACTCGAAGCTAGAAGATTGAGTTGGGGATATGGTGACAGTCTTTAGATTACTTCATGGTTATGATAGATGGGATAGGGATTAATATTTTGATATGGTTGGCTCTAGAACTAGAGGTCATAGTTTGAATCTTCGTAAGAAAACTTCATTGCCGGATGTAAGGAAATACTTTTTCAGTGTAAGAGTAGTTGATAATTGGAATTCGCTAAGCGAGGAGGTAGTTAATGCTCTCTCAGTCAATAGTTTTAAGGACAGGTATGATAAGTATGACTAAGTATAAAATGGAACCGATCAGGAGACGGGAAGATACGAGCTTTGGGCTCTTTCCCGTAAACACAGTTAGGTAATCACTTCCAACCATTCCAAGTATTACAATCCAGAATCAGACCTCAGTGATGATTCGGTTTTGCGTCACGAACTCCCTTTTCTACTAAGGGCTAGGACGGATGCCTTCTTACGAAGGACTTGTTTTGGCATGGGTAATCGTTGCCCTGAGTGTATGCCCTTACTAACCTCAGTCCATGACGGGGCGCGAACCCTCGACCTGCCGACAGAGAGTCGCGGCCAGAATCAGACCTTAGTGTTCCTTGTTTAATTTTTTATCTTTACGAATTTTTATTTATTTTTAATTTGATTACTTAGTGTTCTTTGGCACTGTGAAGGTGCCTCATTAACTGGCCCTGGCCCTCACGAGAAAGCACACGTGACATTGATCATGGACATGCATTTCCTGTGCAGTTTAGGGAATTCGAAAACATGTTTCTCTCTCTCTCTCTCTCTCTCTCTCTCTCTCTCTCTCTCTCTCTCTCTCTCTCTCTCTCTCTCTCTCTCTCCTCCCTCTCTCTCTCCCTCTCTTTCATTTTATGCTTTCATTGTGTAGTACCATTACTCGAAGCTAGAAGATTGAGGGGGGATATGGTGACAGTCTTTAAATTCCTTCATGGTTATGATAGAGTGGATAGGGATCGATATTTTGATATGGCTGGCTCTAGAACTAGAGGTCATAGTTTGAAGCTTCGTAAGAAAACTTGTTTGCAGGATGTAAGGAAATACTTTTTCAGTGTAAGAGTAGTTGATAATTGGAATTGGCTAAGCGAGGAGGTAGTTAATGCTATCCCAATCCATAGTTTTAAGGACAGGTATGATAAGTATCACTAAGTAGAAAAGGGAAGCGATCATGAGACGGGAAGATACGAGCTTTAGGCTCTTTCCCGTAAACACAATTAGGTAATCACACATACATACATACATACATACATACACACACACACACACATATATATATATATATATATATATATATATATATATATATATATATATATATATATGAACAAAAATATTTGGAAATATTTTTAATAAAGCAGTATGAGAGCCAAAATAATAATGTATGGAATATTTATTTGAAAATCCCGTACTTCAGATATCTAACTAAAAGAGAGAGAGAGAGAGAGAGAGAGAGAGAGAGAGAGAGAGAGAGAGAGAGAGAGAGAGAGAGAGAGAGAGAGAGAATGTTTTTTCAGAGGCAAAGGAGAACCCATATACCATAGAAACCAACAGTACAGCTGCATCTGTAAAAAGATAGAATGCAGGAAATCTTACATTCTCACTATCAAGGGTATCCTTTAATGTCTCCTACGATACAATGCAATCGGATAGGATGGGGGGGGGGTAATTAGTGAAGGCGTCGAGTGAACTCTCATAGCCCTATGCAGGGTGTCGCCACTAGAGGGGGGGAAACAGAATGGGAAGGATTGGGAGGGAATGCACAAAAATGAAATAAAGAAAGACATGAGAGGAGCAGACCCTCGTGCTCAGGTGCGTTTATCTAGGTGAAAGTAAATAAGAAGTCACCGTGGCTCAAGCGGTAGTGTCCCTGATTCTGAGGCGTCAGGTCGAGGGTTTGCGCCCCGTCACGGTCTGAGGTTAGCAAGGGCATGCACTCAGGGTAACGATTACATCTGCCAAAACAAGTCCTTCGAAAGAAGGCAACCGTCCTAGCCCTTAGTAGAAAAGGGAGTCCGTGACGTAAAACCGGAACAACAACAACAACAACAGAGTGAATAAGGGTAAAGAAGTCTCCCGCTGTGACATTTAAAGCATACAAGAGCAGTTTTTCGATGGAGATTCCACTTTTAGCTGCCTCCTATGATGCGCTGGCAATACACAGATCATTTTCTCCACCACCTGGTCTATGACATTTAGCCACCTTCAACAACACGTTGGTCACATAGTAACATCTGACAAGTCATTACACTCTCTATCTATGTTTCTCTTTACTTGTGTATTTTTTGTGCCCAGGCCCGATGAGGGCTGTTTTATTTAATTATATTTTGGCCCGTCCTGGTGTAAAAAAAAAAAAAAAAAAAAAATTCTGCAGATGTTTCATTATTTATTTGCATTTTTTTTTTTAACGTATTATGTGTTACTATCGGTCTAAATTTAGGGGTGGACACAAATGAATGAAGTTGGGGAATTAATGTTGGATACCCTTCCTATCCCCGCCGTAGGTTCGAACGCGGAGTCCATCATCTCCCGCATCGAGTACCCTATTGGTTATGATACGGCGGTAACATAGGTTTCCCTAAATACGATGTTAGAATAGATTTCGAGATGCCAAAACAAGTCCTTCGCAAGAAGGCAACCGTCCTAGCCTTTGGTTGAAAATGGAGTCCGTGACATAAAACCGAAACAAACAATGCGATAAACGAAAAGTTTCTTTACAAGGAACACGCAGACGAAGAATCAAGCAAATATTCGACCTTACCTAATAATAATTGGAGGAAAAACATTTTTTATAATTTCTATATTTTATATCTCTGCACCAAAATAATCTATCTGTTCTACTGAAAGAAAAAAATAATGGACTCTATCAGTGTTTTTATGACCATAAAAGGTGCAGAAGTGCAGGGACAAGTCTCAGATAAGTAGATAATGTTATCAGGAGTTTGTGAACTAACGGAATGGATGTGAAGTGATAACGATACATAATTACATGAACATATATTTGTATCTGGCATTATAGATACACATATGCACACACACACACACCCATAAACAAAAATATGTTTTATGTTTGCACATATAAAGTGTTCCGGTTTTACGTCACGGACTCCCTTTTTTACCAAGGGCTAGGACGGTTGCCTTCAAGCGAAGGACATGTTTTGGCAGGTGTAATCCTTACCCTGAGTGCATGACCTTGCTAACCTCAGACCGTGACGGGGCGCAAACCCTCGACCTGACGTCTCAAAGTCGCGGACGCTACCGCTTGAGCCATGGTGACTACTAAAGTGCATATTTGATAATTGGAGATGCCTATATTGAAAGGATTTGAAGCAAATGCTAAAAATTAACCACTAGTGAAGTTGGAAAGAGAGAGTAAAATAATCTAAGACATAGAGTAGAGTATGTTCATTCAACAGCTTCGGTAGTCATTCTGTAGTCTCTTATTCCTTTGGTGATACAGCTGGTAGCGCCTCTGACCGTGTATTATGTGTCTTAAGTTCGAATCCCGGCCAGGGCAAAAATATTTCCTCTTTTAACATATGATAATGTGTTCACATGATCATATATATATATATATATATATATATATATATATATATATATATATATATATATATATATATATATATATATATATATATATATATATATATATATATATATAAACGAGTACACTCAACCTTCAAATTAGTGGACCAACTGGGGGAGGAGAGCTCAGTTCATTATATCCTTTTGTCCGTATATGGGGCTGCATCTTACAGAGGTAGCCCTGTGTTAGGGGCAGTAAGGGAGTTGGCAGTTATGAAGCGATACAGGTTGCGAAAGAGCCGGGAGGATGGGCTGTGGCACTCCAGCAGGGCCATCTGAACGGTCGCTAGCTCCCTCGTCATTGCCCATAGAGCACAGTAATCCCCTTATTGTTTTTTTTTTCCTTATGTCGGCTACCCCCCAATTGGGGGAGACAGCTAAGGTAGATAGATAGATAGATAGATAATTATTATTATTATTATGATGATGCCCCGACCTGTAAATACCCTAAAGTGTTTTTTATCTCTCTCTCTCTCTCTCTCTCTCTCTCTCTCTCTCTCTCTCTCTCTCTCTCTCTCTCTCTCTCTCTCTCTCTCTCTCTTGAAGCAGTGGCTCTTGTCAAGTGGTGCCACAACTGAAAAAATACTAAATTTGCTGCTCCATATTTTGTCCATTAAATCCGAAGTCCGTTGAATTGAGACCTGTTAAATTAAAGGTCGAGTGTATTTATGGTTGCCGGTTTGAGACCTGCCACTGCCCGAGGTTAAAAAGGGCGTTCACTTGGGGTAACAGTCACACTGCCAAAAACAAAATCCTTTGAAAGAGGGCACCGTCCTAGCCTTTATTAGAAAAGAGAGCCCATGACATAAATCCTTATCATCATCATCTATGAATTAATGAGTATATATATGTAATAACTAATAGGTTTTTCATATTGCATTTGCAGTCAGCGAATAATGCTACCAATGTGGCAAATTACAAGGAAAACTGGCGCCAAGACTCTACCAGCTGTAAGGTAAGCACATTGGTGGTACTACTACTACTACTACTACTACTACTACTACTGCTAGTACTTATAACAATGATAATAATAATAATAATAATAATAATAATAATAATAATAATAATAATAATAATAATTATTATTATTATTATTATCATTATTATTATTCCGAACAGGTTGTCTACAAGGGCTTTCCCTAACACGGTAGGAGTTCGCTCCCTATGTACGAGTCCAGCTTTCAGAAACATCGTCAAGTCTGATGTAGCAGACCAAGAACAACCAACGGGTAATCTCGTTAATACAGTTTTCGAAAATGTCACAAAATGGGGATCAAAAACAGCTGTTGTAAGTAAAGTCTCTCTCTCCACACTTTGCTTTCGTGTTTGCTCTCCCAAAATGCTGTTATAGTTAAATCCAAAATGCTGTTATATTTTAATCCTCAGACTAATTCATAAAATGAAGTCCAAAGTCTGGGTAACTAATGATTTTTGTACCTCATGATCATATGTAACAGAACACTTATTTTGAGACTTGATGGATGAGGCGAATTTGGCTTGAACAAACTCCGAATTCACAGATACTGTTCTACCACTATATATATATTTCTAGTTATATAATGGCCCTAAATTCGAGCCCGGCTCCTGGTTGTATTCATATTCACAATCTTATGTCGCTACATATTAAAACTCGGCAATTAATTGGGGAATCCGGTGATTTCCTATAGGTTTACTTGATTATTCAGCCGCTGCCTAAGAGATCACTGGGTCCATGTGATTGGAGAAGGAGCCTTGGCCCTGGCTATATTGTAGTTACATAGTCGAGCTCTTTGCTATCCCTACCCGTGCTTGTACCTTCCATTGGAAATCTAAATTTAACCTTAACTGGTGTAGTCTAGTTAGCTGATAGGGGCTGCCGAACAAGGGACAATCCCCTCTCTCTAATATACCAAAAATGCTCTGATAAAGAATCTAAGTGAATTTCTTATATATATATATATATATATATATATATATATATATATATATATATATATATATATATATATATATATATATATATTTTTTTTTTTTTTTTTTTTTTTTTTTTTTTTTTTGAGAGAGAGAGAGAGAGAGAGAGAGAGAGAGAGAGAGAGAGAGAGAGAGAGAGAGAGAGAGAGAGAGTGCCTGATGGACGGCCAAAGATAGTGATATGGCACCGTCTGTATACCTTGCAAAAATAGGAAATAAAAATATAAGGATTCACTTATAGACTCTTCATGTTGTTTATCTTAGGTATACTTAAAGTTCCTAAAGAGAAAAAAATAGGTCTCAAAGATATCGTAAGATATGAATACCTACCGCAGATTACAATTATTATTTCAGTCTTTCATCTAGCGACGAACGATGCCTCTTATATGAATTATTAATAGTTCATTTTCTTTAATAATTCCCATAGGAATGTTCCGTAACAGGCCGAAACTATACATACAACCAACTCCTGGATTACATATCGAAATGGGCAGGATTCCTAATCAATCTGGGAATGCAGAAGGGAGACGTTATGGCCATCTACATGCCCAACTGCCCCGAATACCCTATCGCTCTCCTCGGTGCCATCAGCATTGGCATTATTCCTACCCCCATAAATCCAAAATACACGGCAGGCAAGTGTCTCTCTTTCTTTTTCTCATATGTCAGCAGTGACAAAAATTTTAGGCAAAGGATTAAAAGATAGTATCAACTCATCCTTCCCAATGACGTTTCTGCTGCCAGATGTTTCTTGGCATTAAAAATGTATAAGGATAATAGTTCCAAATTTCAATATATAACACTATTCATTTTTAACTTTTTTTTTCACTATCATTTTTCGTAGATAACAGAGTCAAAGTGTTCCGACTTTCTGATAATACACTGTTTAAAATCCTGTATCAATCAAAAGAATAAGAGTGACCTATCCAGCATAATGATCTAACGTAGGTCTGTTTACCAAAACACAGAGGAATTCGTCAAGCAAGTGAGTGACAGCAAAGCTCAAGTTCTCGTTGGCGATCCAGGCGTGGAGACAGCCATAATTGAAGGGATAAATCGGTACAAAAAGCCTCTCCATATTGTTATGAACGGACCCACTAAAGTTCCTGGAGCACTCAACATGCTGGATATTTTAAGTGACGCTACAATTCCCCACGCTGACACTGTCCAGGTAAGTGTGAGAGTAGAGATGCTTAAAAGTTACCATAAATATGTCTTCTTTTCGCATTAGAAATTATACAAGAAAGAAATATACAGCCTCAAATAACCCATACCTAAATTAAAAAAATATATATTTGAGCCAATTAAGTAAGAAAGAACAAAATAAAGTATATCTTAATTGTAATGTTAAATAAAGTAATTAATTACATATATAAGTAACAGAAGTGGGAATAAAACTGATCCCTGTCGAACCCCACTGCTAATCACCCTCCTGTCTGACAGTGTATGGCTTACTTTAACCCTATATGCTCTTTTCCATACAATTATGTTCTTATGAACTCTAAGACATTTCCGCCTGTTCTTGGCTCCACCTGTACCTATACGCTTCCAATTAATCAGAAAATAATTAGCTTATGTCAAAATATTTTGATGATCAATCAGTATTTACTCTTTTAGGTTAAAAACGAGGACATAGTCATGCTGCCATATTCCAGTGGCACAACAGGTCCTCCTAAAGGAGTGGTGTTGTCACACGGCGCATTTTCTATCAACATTCATATGTGTATGCATAACTATTTCTGCCTGACAGAGGAAGCCACAGGTATGATCAAGAACAGAAACTAATTAACTAGACAATTGATTAACTAATATACTTATTGACATAGCGTGTACTTTTCGAGTGATTTATGCATAATACTTTATTGCAACCTGGATTTAAAAAAAAAAAAAAAAAAAAAAAATTATATATATATATATATATATATATATATATATATATATATATATATATATATATATATATATATATATTAAAATGGAGATAATTATGGAACTAAAACTTAATTGAATTAAAAAAAAAAGAATAAAAATTAAACAAATTAAACATTACTAAATATAATAATAATAATAATAATAATAATAATAATAATAATAATAATAATTATTATTATTATTATTATTATTATTATTATTACGGCTTCTCTATTTCGTATTACTATTCCATCACCCCCTTCTCCATCAACAGACAGCTCGCAGGAAGCGTATGTAGGACTATTACCTTTCTATCACGTGTCAGGGGTCCTATGCCAAATGATGGCTGGGTTCTACAAGGGGGCCAAAGTCGTTACAATGGCTCAGATGGAACCCAACAATTTTGTTGACACTATTAGTAATCATAAGGTAAGAGTTATGAATGGGAATTGTGTAATAATAATAATAATAATAATAATAATAATAATAATAATAATAATAATAATAATAATAATAAGGCATTAGTTACACAATAACAAGCTTTCACTTTCCACTGAGAACATTATCGAAATACTGGTGTATTCTCCAGTTGAAGGGTTTTCCTCCTACCATCAGCTGCCATAGAAAATGACAGGTAGTGGGGCAAAGAATTTAAAGACATTGTACTAATTCTGAGCCATACACAACATAGCTAAAATTCTCTCCATTGGTCATACTGCACATCTGACCTCATTATATGCCTTTTTTGAGCATTGCCTTTTTTTTTCAAACAAAACAAAATGCAAGGCCAACACTATGAGCCCTTTTTTAGCACTAACATTTTTCAAGCAAATGTAAGGCCCACATTATAAGCCTTTTGGAGCAGTTACCTTTTTCAATCACAGCAAAATGTAAGGCCAACATTATAAGCTTTTTATGAGCAGTTACCTTTTTCAATCACAGCAGAATGTAAGGCCCAAATAATAAGCCTTTCTTGTGCATTTTTTTAAGCACAGCAAATTATAAGGCCCACATTATAAGCCTTTTTTGAGCACTGCCCTTTTTCAATCACAGCAATATGAAAGGCCCACATATTAAGCCTTTTTCTGAGCACTGCCCTTATCCAAGCAAAACAAAATTCAAGACCCACCCAGATACTGACGAATTTAGCTTTGATCCAGCTTAATTTCGCTGTAAACCCACAGGTCGGAATTCTTCACCTGGTTCCTCCACTTATCAATTTTGTTCTTCATTCACCGCTGGCAACAGCAGAAAAACTGGCTTCAGTTCGAGTCATTCCCGTAGGAGCTGCTCCCGTGTACCCTTCGGCTGTGGAAGCTTTGAGACAAAAGCTCAAGAGAAATGTTTTCTTCCAAGAATGTAAGTAAAACAAGGTCAGAGTTTTTCCTGTGTATGCTTATCTCTTCAGCTACAAAGTAATTTCTTTTCATGCGGTGTTAGTTTAAGAGACTGAAAGACGTATTCTTCTGTTGATACCCTAGTTTTCAATGCATAAATTCTGTTATAATCTTGTTGCTACCTCTTTTTGTTATTAAGAAAACTATGTTACTAGACAAGAAAAAAAAGTAACTTCATATCACGTCATAGACTCCGAAATTACTACATATCCTGCCAATATGGAATTCCTAATTAAAATTCAATTTAACTTCAAAAGGGTTCTTTACACAAGGAAGGAGATCAGAAAAACAAGGACGGGAACTGTATCTGTACCTATAGACCTTAAGTCAAACGGTGTTCAAAGTCTGAGACAACAGACAGTCCAAAAGTTGAAATTGAATCTATGCAACAATCAGGATCTAATCAGACCATTTTATAAAACTATTTCAAGGCCTTTTGAAGCAGAAATGCTAGTCTGAATAGCAATGGCTAAGAGTTCTCGTCAGATAAAAAAAATATAAAGGAAAGCGATTTTTCCACGTTTTATGTGTCATTATTAGTCCTAATTTGGGGGTGGACACAGTCGGCTTGAAGCTGGGGAAATAAAGCTGACACCTTTCCTATTCCACCGCCGTGGGATCGAATATGGGTCCGTCACCTCCCGAGTCGAGATACGGTGGTCCCCAAAAGCAATGCTATATTTCAAATGTATTCCTACTCTCTATATAAAACTAGCACTCTCTCTCTCTCTGTGATCTCCGTGGCAAAGTGGTAGCGTCTGTGACTTTTTCGGCATCAGGTCGAAAGTTCGGGCCCCGCCACGGTCTGAGGTAAAAAAGAGCATCCACTCATGGTAACAATCACACCTACCAAAATCAAAATCCTTCCCAAGAGGGCACTGTCCAAGCCCATAGTAGAAAAGTGAGTCCGTGACGTAAAACCAATCACTCTCTCTCTCTATTACAGTATATGGCATGACAGAAATCCTAATAGCCAGTATGGTGCCAGCAGATCAAGAAAAAATTGGCACGAGTGGCAAATTGTTACCCAATGTTACAGCAAAAATAATTGACACTGCGACAGGAGACCTGCTGCCCTCAAGCTCGACTGGGGAAATCTGCCTTAAATCTCCAGCGGTAAGCCTTGTGTATTTATCAATTTCTTTTACCTATTTAATTTATACTTCATGTGGACTGTCTTTTTATCATTAACTCCAACATCTTATGAGGACCCCGGAATGACCTTTAACTAAAATATTAGTAATAAAAAAAACTAAAAACATATTGAAAAATTAAGTGTAATACAAAAATCAAGTGTGCCTGTTCACGAAAAAAAAAATATTATATATACAAGAATCACATATGAACGAAAATTCTGAAAAATGCATCTACATAATGTTAACAAAGATCTGACTGGAGTACTTTTAAATGCTAACATTCTATATACTGTGCACTATATCTGCCTAACAGACTATGACTGGTTACTTCAACAACGACGAAGCCACGTCAGCGACTGTTGATAAGGATGGGTGGGTGCACACGGGGGATGTCGGCTTCTTTGATGAAGAAGGATACATGAAAATTGTCGATCGTACCAAAGAACTCATAAAAGTCAAAGGACTACAGGTATGAAATAGCATGACACAGAAGTAACAGTAACCGCATTAATAATAATAATAATAATAATAATAATAATAATAATAATAATAATAATAATAATAATAACAATAATAATTAATAATAATGTTGTAGTTCCGGTTTTACGTCACGGATTCCCTTTTCTACTAAGGGCTAAGACGGTTGCCTTCTTGCGAAAGACTTGTTTTGGCAGATGTAATCGTTACCCTGAGTGCATGCCCTTGCAGAAAAATAAAAGATTTATTTCCTTCTCTAGCGACCCTTATTAACCACTGCGACACTTCCTCTCCAGGTCTCTCCGTCAGAACTCGAGGAAATACTTCGACAGCACCCCCAGGTTCTGGACGTTGGGGTAGTGGGCATCCCACATGAGAGATCGGGAGAAGTTCCAAGGGCGTATGTGGTCACCAAGAGCAAAATATCGGCAGATGATATCCACAGGTACGTCATGGATACTGATAGGGATTGGATGCCTAAGACGGTGCCACGAATACTTTGGTAACAATGTACCAGTTTTACGTCACGGACTCCCTTTTCTACCAAGGGCTAGGACGGTTGCCTTCTTGCGAAGGACTTGTTTTGGCAGATGTAATCGTTACCATGAGTACATGCCCTTGCTAACCTCAGACCGTGACGGGGCGCGAACCCTCGACCTGACGCCTCAGAGTCGAGGACGCTACCGTTTGAGCCACGGTGACTACACCTTGGTAACAATATAACAATTAATTTATGTGCGAGGTTCAGTTCTCTTCGTCATTGCATTGCAAGAATGTGGCAAAGGCTTTTGTAATAAATCTTGTTCTCTTCATGCGACTTGATACTATAGCGACTTAATTAGAGAAGTCGGGCCTCATAACAATCTCAGGGATACTGGTAGTGACTAAGGAAATTGGCTCTTTTCATGGCAGTCGACTGCATAGAATTTTATACCGTCATTCGGTATAAAATGAGAATGAGTTCGGCATCAGTATTACTTGGGAGACAAATTCTTATTCAGAGACAGGAGGGAAATTCGAATATAACTTGCTTGGGTTAAGATTACTTTCTATAAAGCCCCCCCCCCAAAAAAAAAAAAAATCTCTAAAGCCCCCCCCCCCCAAGCATTATATGAGACAATTGGGAATCTATTAATAGTTATGACTACGTTTGACAACTTCTTTTGGAGACTATTCTCTTAAAAAAATATATATATTCTACACCACCCCGCCTGCCGCTGAGGAAGGCTCAGGCAGACGGAGGGAGTGCCAGTGCAGTCTGTCCGCTGTGCACGCCCAAACGAAAAATGTGCCCTGTGGGGCGGGCACTATATCAAAGAATAGCCTCACCGTATTCCCTGCGTGTCGTAAAAGGCGACTAAAAGTGGACGGGGCGGGGGGACTAGGAATCCCCCCCCTTGTAACAACCTCCTGTGAGACGTCAAAGAAGAGGGGGGAGTAGAGGGGAGAATAACTTCTCCCCAAACTGTTTCCTTTTTTGATGTCGGCTACCCCCCAATTAAAGGGGGAAACAGCCAAGGTATATGTATGTATGTATGTATGTATGACCTATGTAAAAGACTGAATTTGAAGTCTCACTACACTTTACTTTTAATAGCTTAACCTCAGTCCTTATTGTGAATCTGCGTAATTTCAGTAGAAGTTCCAGTTTTGTCACTTTAAGAGACCTCTAAGGCTTAGGGCACTAAACTGTGGACTCTTGTTCTACAGGTTCCTGGTTTCGAATCCTGACAGTAGGAGGTAGATTATATGGATATAATAATAATAATAATAATAATAATAATAATAATAATAATAATAATAATAATAACAATAATAATAATAATAATAATAATAATAAAATAAATGGACTAATAACCACAAACATTTTATTAGTTCCTTAGAAATTAAAATGTTATTGTAAATATTACATGTGCCCCCCAAAATACTGGTATATTTATTTTCGTTTTCTGTTTACAAGTAGTTACAAGAAGATTTTCTCTACCTAAATCTAATATTTCTCATGGACATATCATCTAAAATTTATGTAAAATATGCAATTTCTTTTGTTATCATGGCGCATATTTTCTCCTTGAATTTTCTTAACATCTGGTCGTGGTATTGATATTAAAAAAATATATCAGTAATAACAATTTTATACTAAACAGATTGCATACACTTTTCTTTTAACTTTCATATGATATGAAAAAGATTCGGAAATTATTTGTTATATTATTATTTTTTGTTGTTGACAGCTTCCTTGACAACAGAGTGGCTCCTCACAAGAAGCTGAGTGGAGGTGTTGTTTTTGTCGACGAACTACCAAAAACTAACACTGGAAAGATTCTCAGAAAAGATTTAAAGAAGATGGCTATGGGCTAAGAACCTAAAAATCCTCAATTATTTCATAATCTCGTATCTCTCAGAGTTTATATCGTATATAATGATAAGTTTTATATAAATTGTACTGAAGAAGTTTTTTTTCTTGACTTATTAAATATATAATGACAAGAAACACTTAAGTTTTGAGAATAATAAATTTACCTGACTGGTACACAAGTTTGTCAGTCTCAATGTCATTTTCTTCCTTAAATTTTTATACTATTTTATCTTCCCGGTACACAAGTTTATCAGCCTCAATGTAATTTTCTTTCTTAAATTTTTATACTACTTTATCTTCCCGGTACACAAGTTTATCAGTCTGTCTCAGTCATTATTTTTCTCTCTCTGAAGCATATGCTTTGGCATAAAATACACGACAAAAGAAGATAAAAATAGATTCAATACTTCATATTGTAGTATTGAGAATGGGCAAGATTGCGGGAAGGCCCAAGTTTGGGCAGTCAATAACAGGCAAGAAAAAAAAAAAAATCTGATGGTAAGCATATTGGAAGAAAATGTCTCCGGAATAAAAATCTCAATGATATATTGAAGGCATCTTATGCTTTCTTAGCTAACATAGGAACATATTTATATTAATATTTATGTGACTTAAGTGAGACCAAAGCTTGAATATGCAGCCAAAGTTTGGTGACATATCTACGTCATCTCAGTTATGAGGAAAGGCTGAGCGAGTTAGATTTACCTTCACTCAAAGCTAGAAGGAAAAATGGGGAGATGGTAACGATTTTTTAAGCTATTCATGGTTACGACAGAGTGAGCAGGGAGCAATAATTTGATACTAAACATACTAGAATTAGATATCAGAGTTTGAACATTTGCAAGAAAACTTCTTTGTAGGAAGTAAAGAAGTACCTCTTTGCTGTAAGAATGGTTGATCATTGGAATTCGTTAAGAAAGGAAACTGCAAATGTTAAATGCATTCATAGTTTTAAGGGTAAATAAGTGTGAACGAGTAGAAATTAGGCAAATAAACACACACATGCTCTCTTCCCTTAAGGTCAAGTAGGGAAAAATAATAAGGTAAAAACAAAAGACTTAAGGTGATACCTAATCTTAAAAATATGCGAGTTCAATTCCAAGTTGGCTGGCACTTGCAGTGCTTTCATGACTTGAGACATCAGCTGTAGTTGAAATTGGCATGATGTTCATTTCGACTTGGCACCTGCCACTGCCTACATCATGTTTACAACCGTCCTGAGTGTTGCTAGAAGCTCACAACTAACCAAGTGAGTGTGTGTGTGTCATCACCAGTGCATGATCTCGTGAATAACCTAAGCTATCCTAAACACAACCTTATGTACATAAATCTATACAGTATTTTAATAGTGCCACTATCAAACACTTATGAATAATCGCATTTAGAAAGCAGAGGACTTCAATAACAAGAAATAATGCGAAAACTGCTTTGAATATACAGTATGTGATGTATTTTAGTACATTCACATCATACATGCAGTGCAATAGAAAAAGATGTTTGGCACATCCCTCACTGAGGCCAAAAATTGCTTGGGTTTTCAAAGCAACAAAGGACTCATTCTTGTTTGGAATAATATATATACTATATCATCTTTAAAATCTGAGGTTAAGTAAGATATTAGAATTAAAAATATTCATTTTATAGGCTGCATTAATGAATAAAGAATATTTTTGCCATCAGTCTCTACAAGATAAATAAAAATAAAAAAAACAAGAGTAATGCTTCCAACACATATTAATTTAATGCCTTTAGAAAAGAATATATTAAGAATAGAATTGGAGATTTATATTTGGTTTAGATTCAAACATTTTACCTCTATCATAATAAGATATTCATTATTTCTGATAAGTTTGCAATAAAACATATGAAATAAGGAGGGAAGAGTGAAGTAAAGCAAAATTAAAATAAGTGTTAAATGCCAAGGAAGTAAACAAATCTATGGGGGCAAAAAAATCCTAAAAACATTGTCAACACAATCTAGTAACTGCCTCAATATGACTGAACTAAATCCATATAATGACTGATTAGGTCATTCTCGAGGAAATAGTGGAGCGTAGAATTGCTTAGTGGTATTGGATGGATGACAATAAAGCAGCGACTTAATCACCTTCAAAGGGCAGACTTTGATTTTCCAATATTTAACAAAAACAATGCAATTAATATAAAAATTAAAAAAAAAAATTATTTCAAAACGAAACACAAATTGAACTATTATGTTACACACAACATTGTCACGTTCATAAAAACTATATTTGTTTTCAGATGGATTACAGTGATCTACTCTGCTGTGTTTGTGACAGAGCTTACAGTGACAAGAATGTACCGAGAAATATGATGTGCGGCCATTCCGTATGTTCCTCGTGCATTGATCAGTTAATTCCCAATGGCCAAAGATGTCCCGAATGCCGCGAGAAATTCTCACAAAGTGACTCCTCTGAGCTCCCAGTTAACTATCCATTGCTAACGGCATCAATGATTCTGCCTCACCGGGAGTATGATATAGGACTCAGCGTACCAGAAATTGAATTTCCTCTCAACTTTCCAACTCGGACACAAACAGATGCAGGTAGATGTCCAGTTCATGGCTACGGCATGTACTTCATGTGTATGAAATGCAGAAAATATATTTGTAGAGAGTGCTTATCAGCTGCGCATGTACCGCAGCCCTTGGGGAAGTGCTTTGTTAAGACGGTAGATGAGGCAATGCTCACGATCAAGAAATCGTGTTCTGAAGTATCAGAAGAGTACATGAGAGAGTCCAAAAATATCCAACATAAAATAGAAGGTGATGCTGGCATCCTTTCATTCGCTCGAGAAATCTTTGATGATGTTCGAAACAAAAATGACAATCACTATTCCACAGATTTGGATAAACTTGAATCACTTTTAAGTATAACATCAGCAAGACTTAATTCCCTCATCAACGCAACTGAATATCTGAGAGACAATAACATTAAATTAAAAAACTCTTCATCCCCTCAAGACCTAATTTTATTACAAGAAGTTTTAAATAAGTACCAATTAGTTCTTTTAGAGCTAATTGAAGAGGAAAGGAGACAAGAAAGGCCAAATGTTTTCAATATTCTGATTGGACAGGAAAACGTGAGTAGAGTGAGATACATATTGTGTTCACAGGCTGCTTGGTCCCTTCTCAGAGAAACGTGTAGTTATATATGACTTTGCAATAATTATGTTCAAATATGTCCAAACAATCAACATACATGATAATCATTAATCGACGGATCCTTCCATTGGAACAATAACTATATTTCATTTCAGACTCTAAAATGTCTCTTGATACGTGGTAATAGAGTATATGCAATGGATAAAAACGAAACAAGAGGCGTTAGATATGCTCTTATAACTATCTGCAAAGAAAACCATCTTCATTTATACTCCTTGAGAGATGTTATACCTCCTATAAACAGCACACTCTTACCGGTAAATATTCTTAGTTAACACTTAATTCTGAACTGTAATTTTATTTTGAAAATTTCAAGGATTCAGTGATAATTAATGCATATATTACTTTTCATATCAATATACGAGAAATACTTAAATTATTGTTATTAGGTTACTACAAAAATGACCTGGCCCAAAGTATGATTCAAATTGTTACATAATGTCGTATGATGACAACATGTAATTTGGAAAGCCATATCAAAGCTGCTTAAATTTTTGCCTAATAGACTTATTTTAACTTAACAGTACAACCTAGTACGCGAGTTAGTACCTGAGGAATCCACGAGGGTATTTTTCGAACTTGAAAGTGAAGGAGAATTCAAAGGCTTCATATACGTGAAAATGTTTGGCAATACACCAAGAAGCCAGCAGACAATTCTACTCTGTTCAGGGGAAAAAGGCCCTTCTTATAAAAATACCTCTTTCTATGACGTGTCACACTATAGAAATGGTTGTTACATTATCAGCGGAGGAGACTATGAATACAACAACGGGTCAGGCGGACAAGCAATCGTGGAAGGAATCACAAGTGGTGTGCCGTACCTTCACGAAGTAAAGGCTGGGTTGTTTGTCAGTTGGCCAGCCACAGAGCTTTGGCATTTAGGTAATTTTGACATATATCTCAAAGACACTCCTGGTATATTTGATCATTCAGCGCATGGTATGGTAGAAAAAGGATTAGAAATCCTACAAGAAATAGCAGAGCAATTTCCAGCCACCATCGCATCAATTCAAGAGTGCGGTTTAGTTATTCCAACTTGAAGTATAGCCCTTACTTTTAACATCAGTGAAAATAAATAAAATACTTTCAATGCACAATATATAATATAGCACTCTAAGGGTCAAAATTGTAGTCAAGAGAGAAAATACCACTTGGTTATAGCATAACTGAGACATGGCTAAACCCATCGACTGAGACTAAAGTCTTCCAATATAAAGATTTTTTATCTTTGTTTTCTTCATTTCTCGGTTACTGAAAGTCTCTCTGACTTCCCTATAGTCCCAGAGTTACAGTGTATATAAGTCACTCTCGTTTTTACACCTTCAGCTACCATGGATTATAACTATCATCACAATTTTTGGGTGAACACAATTTTCTAAAATAATCTGGAGTTTTCCCAGCCGTAGCAGCACCAAATTAATATATGGAATATTTTCTTTGACCCTCCAGTTAGTGTCATATGTATTATACTGTACTTGCCCCTTCCTTGTGGGAATAACATAAACACATACTGTACCGAGTGTTTATAGACCACACAGTATTGGTTTATGCTCAGTGGGGACACCCTAGGGAACACTGGACCTTAAATCTACTACAGAGGGTTCCCACTTTACATCAGGGTTCTATTCCTGACAGCTGACTCAAGTTGTATTTCGACTTAAGTTGGGACACACCTATAATTCGAACCTACGTACGTCCCCCACAATGATAAAAATAAATACTGTAATACAAAGAAAAATAACCTATGTTCTTAATCTAATACCCAAAAATAGTTGAAGTACACTATACGGTAGTGCTTACCTTGACTACTGTGGTTGATTTGAATCTTAATGACTGGTATATTGAAAAATGTATTTAATAATAATTTACTGGTCTCTGATGTAACCTCAAAACGACTTAAAACGGGGACTCCCCTGTACAAGTAACCATGGCATCCAAGAAAAAAATTTGAATAGATCAGTAAGATTTAAGGAAAATTCAAAAAACGGATGGCTAAATTGCAGAATTGCATGCAATAAATAACATTCCTGCAACGAAGGGATATAGCAATGTTACATGTTTTAATTCCTAATACTGTATGTCTATTAAGATCAAAAATGCATGTTCTTCAGGATAATACTAAGAAAATAGGGTAAAATAATATTATATTATATAATAATAATAATAATAATAATTGGGAGGAAGAGGAAGAAGAAAAGGGGGAAGAAAAACAAGATGACGAAGAAGGAAGAGAAGAGGAAGAATCCACGATCCTGATTTTCTCATGCAAGAACTCAGAGCTAACTACAATCTGTAAACTCAAGTGCTTGTAGAGGGTACCATTTACATTAGAGGTTGAGCATATTTCTTTGCCAAACCAATTAAGTGTGAGTCCTGCCTTGATATCTAGTATGTTTCTTTTTATATAATGAGGGTCGTAACTAATTTTTTTATACAAAGGAATAGATACGCAAGGGACATACTTAGATACAGAAAATGGTAACCTAATGGAAAAATTTCCCAGACATCAGGTCCCCACCTTAATATTTATCTATAATGTTTATAATATCAGCAAGCAAGAGGTGGTTATTACCAGGTTCACTGCTAAATTTGATAGCAAGTGATGCACAAAGAATCCAATTTGTGAAATCTTTATCACACAATGAACAGTCTAGTCCTAGCATAGCAACTCTTTATCAGTCATAACTACAATTATATAATGAGACATTGTTTATATATCCAACAGACCAATTTCAGAAATCACAAGGAAACTCTGTTCATGCTTTAATGGGTCCTTCAACATTCTTGGTAAAGTGGGACTGGAGTATCATTTCATGGCCGTCAAATTTGCAATCAACGCATTTACAAATACTTAATTTAGTATAGCAAGAGAGTATTGAGACACTACAAGCAAACTGAAGAGAAAATTGTAACCTTTACACAACATCCACAGAAATGAGTCTAATCAAAGTGAATAACTGCAGACTGTCAAACCATCTTTTTTTTTTGTATGGTTGTATTCAGCTGTATAAGAGGAGTTTTGTCTTTCGCTCAGCTCTCTGTCTACAAAAAAATAAAACTGAAACAGATTTAACATGACTTTCAGAGTCAGAAGCTAAAGTCTGCCATTAAGAAATAAATCTTTGCAAGGGTAAATCTTTCTGCAAATCTGTAAGTATATAAGTATATATACTTGCAAAATAAACCCTACACAATTATGGATTATGACTTTTCCTGCTCCATAACATTTACTAATTGGGGTCAATTTAGATGGATTTCCATGCTGCAGTGACAACAAGAGTAAAGTGTAATGTCTCATGAGTAAGATCTTTGCATCAGTTTCCCAGAGGGTTTAACAAACAGCTGAATTTAATAAAATACTGGTTCACAATGGGCTCTTACTTCAGTTTATTTAGGACATGTTCACCATCATCCCAGCACCTCAAAAGCTGGGACGTAGTTTCTCTCTTCAACTCTTCTAATGTTAAGAAATCATACTTTTCTTTCAGTGTTTCACAAATAAAGGAGTCACAGCATCATCAGAATCTCTCTTCCATAAAATATTATCATCACCATAGTGTGCTCTGATCATAATTCTTTTGTAGTTTTGAGACCAAAATCTTCACGTAACTTTTCTTATTTAAAAGAAATCTCTTTTTACTAGTTTACTAAACAACCTATATATTAAGCATTCAGATGCTTTAAAACAAAACGAGATCATATGTGGATTTTTTTTTTTTTTTTTTGAGACCCATTCTGACTTTCCCTTCTTGAAAGTAATTACTACGACATTGTCTCTCAATGCACTCTTATGGCCAAAGCAAGTATGAATCCAAGCTCACACTGTATCACATGAGGTACAGTATTCCTCATTCCATCTAGTGTAACAGGGCGAGGCTTGATATTTCTCTCCATCCACTTGCACGTATAAAGTATTTATTACATTTCACAAGCTTTTTACTTAATACAACTGTAATGTGATTCCAAAGTGCATGAATTCTTTCCTCTGATACCTAAGACTTAAAGCAGTGTCCTCTGCATCAACTACCATGATATCATAAAGCATTTTAAAAACCTTAATATATTACTGTATATCAACCACAAAGTCCTTATTCAAAGTATTGAGTTGTGAAAATACTATTTGGCTTAACATGTCTCAAGGTGCATTCGCTTATCATGCTGAGAGGATTGGTTTTACCACAAAGGAAATGCCAATAAGATGCTACAGTGAATACATCGCATAGCTATATTCAAGACGTCTGGGTAGTTCAAGTTGTCTGAATAAATCTCATATGATATAAAAGTATAAATACTATCAGTAAGAATTCTACGCCATAAGTGTTCTCCAGAAGTTAGGGAAAATAAGATTTCTGGTTGACGAACACTGACAATTAGGATTTTAGCCACAGATTTCATTATATCAAGGTCAAAGCTACATCTCTACTGGAGCAAGGACATAACTGACTGAGATGTCTTTCAGATAGCATCAGAAATAAATATATGTTGATATACAGATTTTCCTCTTCTCATTCTCCATCGAACTGGACTTAATAGCTAACATATAATCGAGATATTTTTGTTCTTCAAGGCTGTGTGAAACTCTCAGTAAAGTATTTATTATTTATGTATGATTTGTAAATGTGTCAGATCACTAGTGGAAACATCCTTCTCTTAAGTTTGAAAAGGACAATTGTAATATAAGCAAATTTTGAAGAATAGCAAATAAGTAGTACAATATATTTTATAATATTCACATATTTTGAAAATACATTCTTCAAATATATAATTAAACAAGAACTATCACAGCCAAGACAATCATAAAAGTTAGTACAGACGCTACCCTACTTATGAACAACCAAGTTGTGAACATTCGCAGATATGAACAAAAACCTATCCATTATTTACCCAATTATCAAGGTATGTATTACTGTACTGTACCGTATTATTACATTGTTATTACTATATTAAAATTTATTAATACTGTTTACTGTATGGTTTATGTTGTAGTTAAGTGTCTTTATCTTAAGAACTGTACAGTACTGCATATGTATGTACTGTACCTAAACACAACTTACGAGCAATTCTACTTACAAATGGAATTCTGGAACCAAACTCATTTGTAAATAGGGAAGTGTCTGTACAGTACTTCAAATCCTTCTTAAGAGCACTCTTAATTGATATATATACATAAAACTTCACAACTAAAAATATACACTAAAAAAAATTCGAGTCTTACAAAGGGATAACAAGTCCACATTCCATAATTGAGGTGCTGCTGACGGGAGTCATATTTGCAATCTCCCTCAGTATATCAAGACCTTCTTCTACTAAGCCATGAGCCGAAAAATCTTCATTAGGTGGGGCATCGTACAAATAAATCTCGAAAGAACCTAACCGCCAGACTTCGTAGTAGGGCCAACTAACAAAAAGACCTGCTTTGACAGTATGAGTGTATTCTCCCCCGCTGGTTATCCCTTCAATGATAGCTCGACCACCAGTGCCATCATTGTTTTCATAGTCGCCCCCACTGAGGAGCATACAGTTATTATAAACGAGAGATGACTGATAAAAACAAGTATTTCTATAAGAAGGTCCTGTCTCGCCCGAAAACAAGAGAACCGTCTGCCTACAACGGAGGGTTTTTCCAAACATACGAATGTATACAACACTCTTCATCTCTCCTCCCCATCCTACATCCATGAATACCAAAGGAGATTCATCAGGAACTAATGAGCGCACCAACTCATACTGAAAAAGAAAAATATTGTTCTTCACACATTTTGAAGGCTGTACACCTGGAATGAAAAAATGAAAAACTCCATCATGCAGATTAAACTATATTAAGCAGGTAACCATTTTATAATAAGGAGCAGTATAGTAAAAAGTACTGAAAAAGAATGTAAACATATACATACTGTATTGCATTTTCTATTACAGTTGCTACCACTATACATTAAAGCCTAAAACCCCAAGTGGTTTCTCTCAGGATTTAGTCCACTGGAGAAAGAGACAACGATCTTGAGGCAATACAGTAGATATTCATGAATAACATGTCATAATCTCTTTTATATCCCTACGGTGAAACTAGTAAATTTCCTAACAAGGAAACACATTCTTATGCTGGTATCAAGGCAGTCAATAGCTAATATCTTCTTGATATAATATATTAGGTTTCCACTACAGATTAAGCAAGGAGGCCATAATCAAGTTATGGAGAATGCACAAAATTATATATATATATATATATATATATATATATATATATATATATATATATATATATATATATATATATATATATATATATATATATATATATATATATATATATATATATATATATATATATATATATATATATAGATACATACATACATACATACATACAGTGAGGCAACATGGCTTCAGAGAAGGTAGATCAACAGTAACAAACTTATTAGAATTTTATGATGAGGTAAGCCAAATCTTACAGGAAAGAGAGGGCTGGGCAGATTGCATATTCCTAGACTTCCAGAAAGCGTTTGACACTGTTCCACATGGGAGACTTATTAGGAAGCTGCAATCAATGGCTAGAATAGGTGGAAATGTTTTGGAATGGATAAAAACTTACTTAGAAGGAAGGGAACAGAGGGTTAGAGTAAGACACTCAGTGTCTGAATGGAGAAGAGTTAGTAGTGGAGTTCCACAGGGTTCAGTTTTAGGGCCACTTTTGTTCCTTGTATATGTAAATGACCTACCAGAGTCTGTAAATTCATTCATGAATATGTTTGCAGATGATGCAATGATTGTGAAGAAAGTAAAAAACGAGAACAATGGTAGAGAACTTCAGGAGGATCTAAATAATCTGCATGAGTGGTCAGAAAAGTGGCTAATGAAATTCAATACTTCAAAATGTAAGGTAATGAGAATGGGTACAAGTGCAAGAAGGCCCAAGCTTGACTACTCGGTGGCTGGAGTACAACTTCAAGAGACAGAAAATGAGAGATCTAGGCGTAAACATACTGGCAGATTTGTCTCCAGAAATACATATAAATGGCATAGTAAGGGCAGCATATGCATTCTTATCAAATGTAAGGGTAGCCTTCAGGCACATGGACAAGGAAATGTTCAGAAATATTTATGTAACCTATGTGAGGCCAAAACTCGAATATGCAGCCCCCTTTTGGAATCCGCACTTGAAAAAGCACATAGCTAAGCTTGAAAAAGTTCAAAGACATGCCACGAAACTGGTGCCAGAAATACGCAATCTCAGTTATGATGAGAGGCTGAGGGAATTAGACTCACCATCACTTGAAGCTAGAAGAGTGAGGGGGGATATGGTGACAGTCTTTAAAGTCCTTCATGGTTATGATAGAGTGGATAGGGATCGATATTTTGATATGGCTGGCTCTAGAACTAGAGGTCATAGTTTGAAGCTTCGTAAGAAAACTTGTTTGCAGGATGTAAGGAAATACTTTTTCAGTGTAAGAGTAGTTGATAATTGGAATTGGCTAAGCGAGGAGGTAGTTAATGGTATCTCAATCCATAGTTTTAAGGACAGGTATGATAAGTATCACTAAGTCTAAAATGGAAGCGATCAGGAGACGGGAAGATACGAGCTTTGGGCTCATTCCCGTAAACACAATTAGGTAATCACATACATACATACATACATACATATATATATATATATATATATATATATATATATATATATATATATATATATATATATATATATATATATATATATATATATATATATATATATATATATATATGTATATATATATATATATATATATATATATATATATATATATATATATATATATATATATATATATATATATATATATATATATATATATATATATATATATATATATATATATATATATATATATATATATATATAATATATAATATATATATATATATATATATATATATATATATATATATATATATATATATATATATATATATATATATATATATATATATATATATATATATATATATATATAATATATATGCAAAATAAGCTGTTATATCACAGCACAATATGAAGCAAAAAAAGGCCCATAAATAAAACACAAAAAGAAGCAAAGATGTACTATATATTACGACTGGACTCCACTCTTCTTCAGGTACATTTGTACATGAAGAGGCCTGGAGTCCAGTCGTAATATATAGTACATCTGCTCTTCTTTTTGTGTTTTATTTATAGGCCTCTTTTTGCTTCATATATATATATATATATATATATATATATATATATATATATATATATATATATATATATATATATATATATATATATATATATATATATATATATATATATATATTCTAGTTATTTTTTTTCTCTCTCTCTCTCACACACACACATATATATATATATATATATAATATATAATATATATATATATATATATATATATATATATATATATATATATATATATATATATATATATATATATATATATATATATATATATATATATATATATATATATATATATATATATATATGATGACTCCGACTTACGACATTCTCAATGAACGACAACCTCGAAGCTAGAAGAGTGAGGGGGGATATGGTGACAGTCTTTAAATTCCTTCATGGTTATGATAGAGTGGATAGGGATCGATATTTTGATATGGCTGGCTCTAGAACTAGAGGTCATAGTTTGAAGCTTCGTAAGAAAACTTCTTCGCAGGATGTAAGGAAATACTTTTTCAGTGTAAGAGTGGTTGATAATTGGAATTGGCTAAGCGAGGAGGTAGTTAATGGTATCTCAATCCATAGTTTTAAGGACAGGTATGATAAGTATCACTAAGTATAAAATGGAACCGATCAGGAGACGGGTAGATACGAGCTTTGGGCTCTTTCCCGTAAACACAATTAGGTAATCACAGTATATGGTGGCCACCAGGACCAGTAATATTTAATGATTTTCTAAAAATAAGGAAAATGTAGTTGGGTAAATTAAATATATAATACATTCTTAAAAAAATAAAACTAACAATAGAGTATTGTAATTATCATCATAAAATTGTAAAATATATAATAATGATAATAATAATAATAATAATAATACCAACAAATAATAATAATAGTAAAATTATAGTAATGGTTATAATAATACAGTAATACAATATAATTATTATAATTATTATTATAATAAAAATAATAATAATAATAAAAATAACAATAATAATACAATATTATCATTATAATAACAAAAATAGTAATAAAAATAATAATATTATATCAAAATTTATTTCAATCATTAATCATACTTCAAGAAAAGAATAACATATTACTTCTAAATGATAGAAAGTATTGAAAACTAGTTTATTTAACTGTCTTCATTAACTGAATGGAAAAGCCTATCTTCACCCTAGCCCCTACTTGTTGGTAATGGCTTCATAAAATACAATGAAACTGTTGCTCGTAAAGAAACCGATGAGGGAGGGGCAGCAAACTTTTCTGAAGTCTCCGAAAATTGGGGTATCAACCACCTTTGCATGCAGTCTGTAAAATGGATCACCAATGTGGATGTGTGCTTGGAACTATT
This sequence comes from Halocaridina rubra, assembly GCA_037179515.1. Lineage (NCBI taxonomy): Eukaryota > Metazoa > Arthropoda > Malacostraca > Decapoda > Atyidae > Halocaridina > Halocaridina rubra. Next base: position 151,761 of record JAXCGZ010011375.1, on the reverse strand, counting down.
AGTTCTGTCTCTTTCTAAATAGTGACTTACTTCTGCCTCCAGCAGCGCCACCCTGGAGAAAAACTTAACGGGCTGCAGGAAGACTCAGAAAAATATTTCTTACCTACATTACAGAGCCCTTTCTGGCATGTGAGCATCCCAAATGTGCAAAGAAAAATTGCTGGCTGGAAATATAAGTATCAAAACAGCATGTTCACCTCAAGAATGTCACTCAAAGAATATAATATGACCTTCACTGTAAAGCATGCAATTTAACTGAAATTATATCTGAAAATATAAAAGTTATGCTTATAACCTGTCACGAACACAAGACTCCTCTGGTCGGTAGAGCTACAAATAATATAGTGCCTGGTTATGTTGTAAAAGATAACGAAACTCCCAATCCACGACGTCACTCTACCAATAGCTTGTACTGCATGCATATAAGTACATTACCTAACATACTAATACTATATTGTACTCACTGGTAAGGAGATTCCATCTTCCGGAGGAGTGCCATCCCTAAGCGAATATAAGTGGAGACGATCCTTTACTCTAAGTTCTAGTGGGGCCCATCTGACATTTTCAGCTTCAGCAGTGAACACATGAACTGACTGGTTCTGGGATATTACCTCAACAACATCCTGCAATTATGGACATAATGGAAAAGCTGCGAGAATTTATGGATTCATAACATAAACAATGAATAAAAGAAGCACTGACAAAATATCTTTGAAATGCTCTTAATAAATAACTGTACAGTAAATTCTTTACTATAAGTGTGAAATTTGCACATTATATTTTTAGAATTCTTAATATACACTAATATCTTTCTTATCTAAAATACATAAATCACTTATCTCTATCTATATTCTAAGGTGATTTTTAACATCAAACACGAATAGTTTTATACTAGGCATATATGAAGTATACATAATTCTACGGAGATACAAGCAGCAAACCGTTCTTATATATTTAGAAAGATATAATATAAAAACCAAAAATCTATATCTGCTCTCAACTGATAACCGAATTCAGATTAACCCTAAGGGAAGATCATGTCATCTTCCTATCAAGGGAGGATGTATTCCGTAGACTGCCCGGCCTTTGGGGGTTAAAGGTATTAATAACTAATACTTTGGCATAGCCAAAATTGACTATCTTACCTTCTGCAGAGCATCCAAGATAAGAGATCTGTCCAGTGGTACTTGTTTATTCTGATCCTCATTTATAAATTTTTCATAAACACTTTGGGTGTCATTGGATTTCTCTATCATTTCTAAAAATATGTTAGGTTCTCTCAGATTCTGCAAATTTTCCTTTAGGGCATTAAAATCTTTCTGGATATCAGAGCAATTACTCAAAATGCTATCAAGATTATATCGTTGTTTCCTAGTTTTGCTCAGAATTTTTAGGAGATTCTTGAAGTGTTTCTCAAAGTCCTTAGATTTGAATACCCGTCTTTGTAAGTCTTCCAGATAATGCTTTTCCTCAGCAGTTCTAGCTTTATAATCCACTACTAACTTACTATAAGTAGATAGAGTACTTAAATGCGACTTCGTGATTTTCTGCATAGCTTCTTCGACCGATAATATAAAGCATTTTTTAAAGAGCAAATCACTATGACTGTTTTTCACGCAAATACTGCAAATCCACTTATTGCACGGAAGACACATGAAAAACATACGAGTGTTATGAGATGGACACATTCCAGCATCTAGAGGCGACTCTGCAACTGGATAACTTATAGAAAGCTTTGGTGCTGATTCGTCCTTCTCCTCACAATTCTCGGAGGCAAGAAGCTGAGATATATAGAGAAGAGGATAGTTAATAGGCAGGTCTGCAGCTTCATTTTCTGTAAATCTACAGCGACATTCGGGGCAAGCGTGACTGCCAGGAATCAGGAGATCAAGGCACCGAGTACAGAATGAATGACCACATCTTAAATTTCTAGGAGGGTTTTTGTAGCCATACTTCTTACTGCACACGCAGCATAATAGTTCCACACAATCCATCTGAAAGAAACAGTAAGTGTTCAATTATCCACATATTTATATATATATATAAATAAAAAATAAACATATGTTGCCCTGGACATAATCCAGCTTGATTTATCACTGATATGGATATAATGTGAAATATTTACTTTTACACCCCTCAACGAGTGAAATGAAAATACAAACAATGACATATCTAAAAAAAAAACTAAAAAACAATTTACCAGAAAATCTTTCTGCAAATACCCTGTATTTACAATTGCACATGTCTCAATTTCGAGGTGAAATTTAACATTTTCTTGTGGTTTCTGATGTTTTGAATAATTATAAACCAGAAAACTGTTCGAATCTGCATGCTAACCTAACCAGGCCTAACTTAACCAGACTAAAAAATAGTAGTATACATTTAATAAGGTCGAAGGAAGAAGATTTTTCCTAAGGATTTGGTTGTTTTAGAGAGGATGTGACCTTGAAAACTGTTGTAATATAATTTTTTTTAGATTATATTAGATGAGGTTAGGTTAGAATATATTTTCCGACAGTTTTCTGAGCCATATTCATTCGGAAAAAAAAAAAAAAAAAAAAAAAAATATATATATATATATATATATAATGTATATATATATAATATATATATATATATATATATATATATATATATATATATATATATATATATATATATATATATATATATATATATATATATATATATATAACATCGACCCCACATAAAAGTGGGAAAAGATGTAGACGAAGAAGTATATATATATATATATATATATATATATATATATATATATATATATATATATATATATATATATATATATATATATATATATATCTACTGTATATAATTTTTTTTTATCTCCAAATTGGGAGGTGCAATGGTAAAAAATTGGAACAGCTACAGCTTAGCGGGCCATACCAATGTTCAAAACTTACCAATAGATGGCGATAGGCTCTGACTAGAGAACTGGCGGATGAACACACCAAAAATGGTGAAAAATAGGCATACGAAACATTTTTTTACTATTCTAACTAAAAATACTTACCTAACCTCTTAGCCAGGGGGGCTTCGCCCCCCTGGAACTCCCCATCTTACTATCCTAACTAAAATTACTTCCCCAGCCTTCAGTCGAACTACTTACCGGAGTGGAGGGATGAGATCGTTGAGCGGCATGGCCCGCTAAACTGTAGACTACCCAAAAAATTACCTTCAACACACACAAGAAACCTTAGGAGATACAGAATAGGTTTTACTCCAAACTGAGGCGGGCGCTATTGTAAAAAATTACCAGTTGTAAATTACTATTCTTTTTAGGTTAGGTTAGGTTAGCATGCATTTTCCGACGGCTTTTAAGGTCACATTCACTCGAAACACATCAGAAAGCTAAAGGTTAAATTTAATTTTTACATCCAATTAATAACTTTGCAATGGCAAAAATTTACCCCGATATTTTTGTAATTAAATATAACTTTTATGACACTATTTTTCCATACGACATTCCCAATCAATGTGAAATTAGGTAATTTAACAGTTTAATATCGCACACTATTCCTAGCCAACACAGATGGTTAGGTTATGAATAGAATACTAACGTGACAATTCTTAACCTAACCATCTATGTTGGCTAGGAAGAGAGTGCGATATTAAACTGTTAAATTACCTAAAATTATTATCCGGACACTTTAATCCTACTCACCGTCGTCTGGCCTTATTTTAGTCCTCTTATTGTTTTGAACAGTAGGAATTGCATCATGTCACGCAATGGAAACTCAGTATTGAAATGGCACAGCCTTTACATCTGCTTCTCTTGACCTTTTTACATCTGCTTTTCGTGACCTTATAAGCTTCATTATTTTACAAAAACTATTTTCCTTCTCTTTTCTATTGAACGAATTTCCCAATCATTATGATAAAATGATTGGGACCTCTCTGACCCTATTTATATATTGTTTTTGTTTTGAACTGGCGTAGATGCATGCAGTGGCAATTCAATATTGAAATGGAACTGCCTTTACAACTGCTTATCTTCATCACATAACTAAAACCAACTTTTCTTGTCTTTTTTTCTTTTGTTTTAAGTTTTGTGACCTGATTCCAGCTTTGGATAAATTAGTCATTAGCATATAACAATATAAAAGATAAAGAATTATTATTGATACATGTGTGATTAAAATACGATGTCACACTCATAAAAAAAAAATGTGTGATTCTACATGACGAATGTGATTTACATTTTAATGACTCTAATAAGTATGTGATCAACACATTGATAAAGTAATGCCTTAATATCAGTAAAAATATGGATATATCCACCCTAAGGTAAACCACAAGCTTACCTAACTTAAACTAACCTAACATCCAACTTCGAAGTAAAATTCTGAATCTATCATGTTAACTGCTTTAAAGTATATTTACTTGGTTTTACGTCAAGACCTCCCTATTCTACTAAGGGCTAGGATGGTTGCCTTCTTGCGAAGGACTTGTTTTGGCAGATGTAATCGTTACCCTGTGTGCATGCCCTTGCTAACCTCAGACCGTGACGGGGCGTGAACCCTCGACCTGACCTGTTTGAAAGTATGGCTACAATTATTTTTTATGAGTTGAACTGGCTTGAATAAATGAAAAAAAAATCAATAAAAATTTCAAAGTACTCAATATCTGACCTAGAAATAACACCAGTTCCCACCATGTTTATTTCACTAACATAAAGGAAATATTCTTACGATAATTTTTCACCCATGAGAATTCAATGATGCAACCAACATGCTTATAATTGTATTTTTTTTCACGGGAATTCCATTGTACCTCCCTAGCTTACATGATTTTTCCCACACACCAGACAAGTCCAGGATGTTACATTCAAGATTTTAAAAAGGAATAATATATATATATATATATATATATATATATATATATATATATATATATATTATATATTATATATATATATTATATATATATATATATATATGTTATTACCTAATTGTTACCTAATTGTGTTTACGGGAAAAAGCCCAAAGCTCGTATCTTCCCGTCTCCTGATCGGTGTGTGTGATTACCTAATTGTGTTTACGGGAAAGAGCCCAAAGCTCGTATCTTCCCGTCTCCTCATCGGTTCCATTTTATACTTAGTCATACTTATCATACCTGTCCTTAAAACTATGGATTGAGATACCATTAACTACCTCCTCGCTTAGCCAATTCCAATTATCAACTACTCTTACACTGAAAAAGTATTTCCTTACATCCTGCGAAGAAGTTTTCTTACGAAGCTTCAAACTATGACCTCTAGTTCTAGAGCCAGCCATATCAAAATATCGATCCCTATCCACTCTATCATAACCATGAAGGAATTTAAAGACTGTCACCATATCCTCCCTCACTCTTCTAGCTTCGAGTGATGGTAAGTCTAATTCCCTCAGCCTCTCATCATAACTGAGATTGCGTATTTCTGGCACCAGTTCGTGGCATGTCTTTGAACTTTTTCAAGCTCAACATGGTAATAATGGTTCTCATGAATAAAGTTATTTGTTGCCTATTTTTCGCAGCTAAATACAATGTAATTATCAGTCATCTTGCTTATTTATATCTCAAATCACATATACAAGAGAGATGGTGAGACAAAAGGGTGTATCTAAGTTGTGAGATATAAAGAAATATGGGAACTCATGATGAATAGGGACCTGACATTTTTATAGGTCCTAATTCTTCAGAAGGGGTCAACTTGAGGTTCGTTATCTTTAGTTGGTCACTGCTAATAATAATAATAAAAATGTCAGGTCGCAAATCTTCATGAGGTCTGCTAGTTTCCTACAGACGAATTCGAGAAGATACTTTGCCGCGTTTTCGTGAGACTCGTGTCTTGCCCACATAAATAAAGAAGAAGAAAGACTATGACACAGCAAGATTGAGAGAGGGAATTTATTATTATTATTTCGAGTTTTTGAGTGAAAATGCCATAGAAAATATAAAAAAGGTTCCATAATTTAATTACAGATTTCAGTAATTTTTATTAAGAAGTGACAAAACGCATAAAAAACATCAACATTCCAATGTAATGTTAATTTACAATTCTGACAAGTTCTCCTCAAGGTTGGAACGTGTTATCTCATATCTTATCAGTGTTATTAAATCTCGTGTTATCATTGTATAATAAATGTTAATAAGAAAGTTTTAGTGTCTGATGTATATTCTTAGTTTTTATCTGGCTTTGTTGCTGTTAAGACAAACCTCGTGTAACGTTGGAAAATAAATTTAATTCAGTTTAAGTTATAGAGTCACGTGTAAATAAAAAAAATGTGATAATTATATGAAAATAAATTAATAATAAATAGATCTGTAAACACCATAATTCACGTTTTATAGTTCATGATTTATTGATTAAAAGACAGTTGTGGCACAAAATAATGTTTCGTTACTATGACGTTATTGATTAAACGTTAAAAAAAAAGTTTAACAAAATATTTTAATTTTAATGGCTTTTAAGGAACTTACCGGCTAAAAGACAGTTTAGAATATAATTTATGTCTTATATTATCAAAAAGATTTAATTAAAGTTGCGTAAAAGATATAGTGTTTTTTTTATTGGGGTGCCACTCGTTTAATTAATTATATGCAATATAATTGGCTGCTTTAGTTATAAATTACTAGTTAAAAAACACATATATCTATTGATTTATCATCAAACAATTAATTATGGCTTCGTGGAAAAGTGATATAGAGAAAAATAAAAAAGTTATGCAAATCATGAAACATGAAATGGTAAGAAAATA